>JAQGBW010005464.1:0-11959 GCA_034698625.1 Julus scanicus
TGCATACATGCAAATAAATGTTCTACCAATTTTCTGAAAATGTTTTGGGAACAATTTGTTGGTTCATTTACGAAAAACATGAGTTTTATTGGGTGTGCAATTACATTTTTTGCACACTGTATGTACTTCTTGGTGGAGACCCGGCTTTACGTTTGAAAAATGTTTGTGGAAGGTCTGGTCTTTACCCCACTCCTGGGTAAAGTTAGACACTTCATGCATTAGACGAAATTATGCAAATTATTATAATAACTTGTATTTATCATTGTTAGACTGAAAAACGCAATTAGTTGCAACTAAAATTTGATAGAATGAAATTATTATCCCTAAAAAAAAGTTACTTAACGGCAATATCTAGGTTTCATGCTAAAATCGTTCAATTTAAATTCTTCTAACATGTTTTCGACTCAATTTCATGAACTTAAGTATGTTAGACATATACAAATTAATAATTATAAAAATTGACAACAATTACAAAAATGCAAATGTATAGCTTATTAAGTGAATGTGTCTCACTTTGCCCCAAATAAGTTGTCTCAGAATACCCAACACGGATATTGCCCATAAAAACTTCAATTGCATCAATGCACTTACATTTAATCAAAATTGTTTCTACTTATTTAGCAATAAGACATGCATTAATTAGCAGCAGATAGAATAGTTATTTAGATAGAACATTGATTTTCTAAGAAAAAAATTTCAATTTATGGCACAAAAACTATAACTTTTTAAAATTCTACAAAGGTACAGTATTGTTCACTGTTTGCTACATATAGGTTGTTAAGTAAGTAAAGGCATTTTAGATTGAATATCTCAAGTCAATATCCACATTAGAATCATTTATTAATGTCCCTGTCTCACCTTACCCCATGTCTCTATGCAAGTCTCCCCTACTCATCGAAAGCAAAATATCGAATGCTAAAATAATCGGTATCGAAGCAAGAGTATCGATACCATACATGAATGATAAATACAGAGTTACAGAGTACCATACATGAGCACCATACCATGCAGAGTGTCTTGTGTGAAAGGGGTCTCTGATCGCCATCTTGTTTTTTACTTCAAGGTTCACCCCAACAATGCTGATGGAAGAGGTGAAAGACCTGAGCCTTATTATTGACTTGACGAACACCAAGCGCTATTACACTCCCGAGGTAAGTAGAGCAAGGGTTAAGGGGTCAAGGGTTATCGGAAAGGGGGGTGCAAACATCATCGTCACCCGATCATTCCTGCTGACTAATAACAACGACGCGAATGCCACCATTAAGTATGCATAAGACAAGGAGGTGTAATTAGCATGGGAGGTCAGAGGTCAAGCAGGCGACACGCGGCGCCCTCCGCGAGAAAAATCGGGCACTCCGCACGAGAGAAGGGAGGCCACCCGCCTAACGAGATCGATTAATCTCGCCTCGGTTACCAAAAAAAGCCCTGGTGACCTTTGACCCGTCAGGCGGGTGGGCCTCGGGGGTCGCCAGACAAAAGCTTTTAGGAAGCGGAGGGCGGGATGAGGGGCTAATTATGCAAATGATGGGACCCCACGTCTCCTCCTCGCGCATTTGCATAGACACCTCCGGGTAGGGGGCAGGGGTCAACCGGGAGAAAATGACGGCTTGACATCAACGGCTTAACGCGCACAAAGGACCAACACCGACTGCTTCAGCGCGGAAAATCGGTAAGGTCAACGGACAGTGAACCAGATTGTGATGCGTTCTCGCGAGATTTTTAAGTCCTCTTACATGTAAATGAAAAAATGTGGGGGGGGTGGTTTCTGGCCCCAGATTAGGATAATTTTGAAGCATGGAATTCTGGAAATGTGGAGATACTGTCAAGTTTGGGCCAAGAGAGTGATATACAGCGATCAAAAAAAGTATTTGGACGCCCATAATTCTACTAATATCTCCAGAAATACATTCATTATAAACTTGAAATTTATTACAAAGCTTTTGTAATATGGAACAAAACATTTGATGGTAACAAACTTTCATAAATGTACACATACATTTTTGTACAAATAAAAACAACAAAAATCAAAGAAAAAAAAGTATTTGAACACTTGATCAAATCATATGAATAATTATCGAATCAATATTTTTTATGCAATTTTTTTGCATCAATCACAGTTTGGAGTCTAGCTCTTTTTCATCGTTTGGTCAAGAGTTTTTCTATTTTAGGTCCAATTTCCCCCATTCATCAAGAAGAACAGTCCGTAATGCTTGTTCATTAGAAAAGCTTTGTTTTCTAAGTTTACAGTCTAAAATACGCCACAGATTTTCTATTGGGTTAAGTCAGGTGAATGGGGAGCTGTAAGAAGATGTCTTGGTGCATTAATAAACAGCAACCACTCCTTTAAGGGGGATTACAACCTATACCTTTCAAAGGGTAAATTTTAAACGACACTCACAGCCAAACAAAAAGAGATTAAATAAAAATTAAAAATTGTTTAAAATAGCTTGATGGATCAGCATGTGCATCATATTGTTGTTTTTCGCTTTGAGCTGGTAGATTTTTTAAAATTAATATATTGAAATATGTCCTTTAATTTGCATTCTCATGCTCCACGTACGTGCTGGCAGCATGTGCAAATTAACGGACATTTTTAAAACTTATTTATTAATTTTAAAAAAATCTACCAATTCATAGTGAAAAACAACAATATGATGCGCTTCCTGATCCAACAAGCTATTTAAATATATTTATTTAATCTTTGTTTGTTTGGCTGTGAGTGTTGTTGCAAATTTACCCATTGAAAGGGATAGGTTGTAATTCCCCTTAATTCTAATTTGTCCACAGACTCAGGAAGGTTGCTGCCCAGTATATAGATATACATTCTGGCATTCACATTTCTATCAATAAATGCAATATTTCCTACCCCAGATGATGCCATGCAACCCCAGAGCATTGCATGGCCACCTCCATGCTTAACTGAAAGACTGAAGTTTGCCAAGGAATATTTAAATTATTCAGCTGATTTTTGGAACAAAGTTGTATTTAGCGATGAAAGCAAGTTTAATTAAAAGTTAAAAAGATGTGTGTGCACGGAGGTCCAAAAACACAGCCCTGGAAGCCAAGAATGTGGTCCCAACAGTTTAGCATGGAGGTGGCCATGCAATGCTTTGGGGTAGGAAACATTGCGTTTATTGCTGGAAACGTGATTTTGACATTATTTTGGGCAGCAACTTTCCTGAGTCTGTGGACAAATTAGGATTAAATGGGTCATTTTATTTTCAACAAGGTAATGATCCTCAACATACAGCCAACATCACCAGGGAATGGTTGCTGTATAATGCTCTAAGACGTCTTCTTACACCTCCCCAGTCACCTGACTTAAACCCAATAAAAAAATCTGTGAAGTATTTTGGACCGCAAACTTGGAAAACAGATGTTCAAATCAACAAACATTACGGACTGTTCTTCTTGATGATTGGGGGAAATTGGACCTGAAATAACAAAAACTCTTGACCAATCGATGCCAAAGAGACTCCAAACTGTGATTGATGGAAAAGCTTTGTAATAAATTTCATGTTTATAATGAGCGTATTTCTGGAAATATTTGCAGAATTGTGGGTGTTCAAATACTTTTTTTTTTATCACTGTAGTTTGCGTTCTGCATGGTAACTATTCTGAACACTGCAGTATTTCTGACTGACCTTCTGTCATTGATGGTCTTTCGAAAGTTTACAGCATGTTCATCTTTTTTTAAAAGAAAGCAACCAATCAACTTTAATAGTCAGCACAACGTTTCTGCTTATTTAAAGGGTGTGTTTCCACGTGAGATTAACTCTCGCGAATTATTGTCGATAGCTACTCTCAGATGGTTGCATCTCGTCATTAAATCAAAGCATCTCGTCAAAAATGCTCTCGCGAGCACTCTCAAAACCGTTTCCACTTGAGCAGTAAAAACTAAACATAAGCATCTCCTCAATGCTTTGCTACTGTCCGAGAAAGGCCATCTTCAGGGCGTTTTTGCAACATTTTTGCACGTGCTATATTGAGCTTTTAGGATGACCCTCATTTCAAGTTACTCAATTTCGTTACTCAAATGTGTTAAATTCGACTCAATTACTTAAAAGTATTTCTATTCGTACTCGATTACATTGGTACTCTTAATTGTAGATTACACGAATACTCAAGAACATTTGTAATCGCCCATTATGAGTACATTTTTGTAATCGAGTGTGCATTGTACTCGTGCGTTTTGAGTACATCTGCATTCAATTACATTCAGTAGGTACTCAGTACTCTTTCAATCGTTACTCAAATTCATTCAATGTAGGTACTCAATTACTGCCCAGCACTGCTGGGTTCAAATAACATTATAACAAAATTACAATAAATTATCCTAAAAAGTATTTTTAAATTAATTTTTGATATAATGCTACTGGGAACATACTAACTGACTCCAGTCTATCTAGTGTAAACATTCCAAACAAATTCGCATGACTTCCTTTATTGCGATATTCGTTTTAAGCGGGAATTCGTTGTTTTACTGAATTTGTTTGAAATTGGTGTGTTGAAATCATTATCAAAGCACTCTATTCCAAATAGTTACCCATTATTTTGACTTAGTTTTGAAACTTGGCTAGATAAACTTTTGAAAAGTTTACACCAATTTTTAAAACCGTCAACATTTTAAAAAGAAGAAATTCGTGAGTGCATAAAATCATCCCTCATTTTACAATAAATGGCTTCGGTCACATTTACAACATGAGTTTGAAATTCATTTTGACACAATTGAAAAACCTAAACATCTTTTGCTTTATCTTTTTGGAAGTTCAAGGCCAATAGGCAGGACGTGAGAACATTGTAAAATCCAACTTTTGAGATAGATTGGAAAATTTGAAAATATGCGAGACATGCTGGACGATGGTTATAAATTCGGGTAATTTTAAAATACCTGAATGCCCAACTGACCCCTTTTTCCCCTTTTGTCTTTCAGGTATTCACCGCCAGGCGCATCCAATACCAGAAAATCTTCTGTGAAGGCCGGAAGGTTCCAAACGCCCAGGTGGTTCAAAGGTAATTCCATGGGTGGGTTCCTAATTCACCCACCCCTCGGGGTTGAGGCACCTCGAGTTGCTCGTTTAGAACTATTGGGTTACAATTTTGGCCATATTTTATTACCTGCGTGAGCAATTGGAGAACGGTCTTCGGGCCCGGGGGTTACTTGTGGTCATTTTCCATTGTTTGCACACACGTCTTTGGGGGGGTGGGAATGGACGAGGCAGGACTGTCAAGGGGGTGCGATTTATGGAAGCCTGGTTCGCTTTGACAAATTGGAGCCATCGGCACGCAGCCGGCAGGGGGAGCCCCTCGAGGGAACCCCGTGCATTCCACAATGACTTTATGGCCCCGAACCTCGGACCCCACGCGCCCCAGGGGAAATCCCCCGCGTGGCATATCTCGACATTGGATCGCAATGCCATCTTCTACTCCACTAATGAAGTCAACTGGCCACTTGAGAAGGTGAGGGGTCAGAAGGACCTGGAGGGCCACGTGCTGGGGGAACCGGCCGTGTAAATGGTCCTCACCGGCCATTCGAATTTTTGCGTTTTTGACCATCCCCTTATGTGGAGTCTTACCACGTGACTTGATTCATTGACTTCATGTTGGATCATCATGGGTTTAAGCTGTTATAGGACCTAGGCCACTAAGACCAGTGATGTACCACCCACTATACGGATAGTATTGGATGTGTAAAGCAGGGACAATTTTTGAAATTCACATTTCTGCAGAAAGTTCACTTTCTGTTATGTCCATATACAGGGTGGCCACAAAAAAAAGAGGAACCTTTTTCATAAATTCGTAACTTTTTTTGTTTAAAATCAAAATCTTTGATTAAAAATCAAAGTAAATCCAGTTTTGCACAAATATACTTGTAGGCAACAAACGTACGAACAAAACTGCTATTTCAATTTGTACTCAAAAGTATCCTTCATCAGGTACAACACATGTCCGGAGGCGCTTGCGCCATTGGGAAATTGACGAGTCGATTACTGTTTGATCAAGCTCCCCCCAACGGCCATGGCGAATTCGGCGTCTTGACTCTTTGACATCACGAATCTTTGTTGTGTAACATTTTTGAACCAAATTCTCCCAGATGGAATAATCATTGGTGTTCAAATCTTGGCTATTAGGTGTCCAATGGAAAAGTGGAATAGTTGCTCGAGTGGTGTGTGCTGGTGCATCATCTTGCTGGAACACAAACAAGTCCAAAAATACAGTATATCTGGGGGAATTTGGTGCAAAAAAATGTACCGAACAAAGATTCGTGATGTCAAAGAGTTAAGCCTGTTGCCCACCTGGCGAAAATCACTCACAACTCACAAAATTGCGTGCCAATTCCCACTTGACGCACCTCACTTTTGCGCTTCAAAAGTGATGTTTGAATCCGCCATGGCGAGGGCATTCATGTGAGCTTGCCTCACTACCTATTGCACATGTGCGAACGTCCGCTTCCTGATTTAGCGGACGATTTCGTGTGAGTTAATTGTGAGTGATTTTTGCCAGGTGGGCAATAGGCTTTAGACGCCGAATTCTTACCGCTTGGGATGAACTTGATCAAACGGTAATAAACTCGTCAATTGCTCAATGGCAATGTGTTGAAGCGGATGGAGGACACTTACAGAGGGCAAATTGAAATATAACTGTTTTGTTCGTACGTTTGTTGTCTATATTTTTGCAAAATTAGATTTACTTTGATTAAAAAACAAAAAAGTTACGAATTTCTGAAAAAAGATAACCTTTTTTGAAGCCACCCTGTACATGTACTGTGTGCACTTAGCATTTTTGTATTTTAGTATGCCATACGTATATGCCTGTACATGTTTTTAAGTGTATCCATAACATTACCTAAATATGGGACATATATCATATATGGCCTTATATAATTTTTCCGCCCGGATAGGTTTATTCATCTGTTTTTTAGTAAATGCAGGCGTCATGGAAAACAATTCTGGCTTTATTGTGTTTTATATTACAATGTGAGCTTTGCTGTGAGGTTAGTGTCAGCATGCACACGCTCAAAAATCCCTTCTTGATCTGCTTTATATACAAATAAGTAATTTTTATTGGAAATGATATTTTAGTGAATTAATTCTGGGCGTTTATTTGTCTAGACAGTGTTGCTGCCTGGTGTACCATGAATGTATCATATCCAATTAAGCACGCCGTCACGACACAATCAAATCAGATCATTGGCATGTTTATTGTTAGCAGACGATATTTGGAAAATTGTTTCGCGGAACTTCGCTTGTCCCGCGAAATGCTTTTCAAAATGTCAACATAAATGAATCAGCCATAGTCCCACTTGATCTGGGTCACTTTTTTCAAACCAATTATTATTTTTGTATTCAACTGCTTCACTAAAACTTGTAACTGTTTTACCATGTCTGCCGGATTTTACTGTATTAATGAGATTATCGCCCCCGCTCTAAATCTGCTTAAATCTTGTATGGGATTAAAGTATAGATGTAGGCTTGCATACACAACCGTGCCATATTCCGACCACATGTGCAGTTGTTTCCAGGCAAATGCAATTATAGTTCCTCTAAAAATCGACAAAATCTAGTCGTTGGCCGAAATTACGATACGATGCCCCTCGATGACCTTCACCCTCACTTTCGGTCCCCCTCCCCCCTTACGCAATATTTTCATTGTTTTTTCCCATATCGGAGTGCAGTAAATCACCGCGGCTACGTGTTCACACGACAACGTTGACATGTGGAGGGATAACGAGCCCGTATTTCGCCAAAAAACTTCGAAAAGCTGTTCTTATCTGTACTTTTATTTACAACCTCGGTCGCGTGCCGCAATCACGAGTTTGCGAACAGGTTTCGGCCAGTTGGCGTCTGATTTGTGCCGTGAACACTCACTTGAACGTGGCGCCATTTTGAGCGCTTTACCACATGGTTACGCCACGGTCGGAATAGTATAGTTTAGACCTGGTTTCCCACCCCCAGATCTTCGACAGGTGCAAAACAACGCGTACACTTCTTGTGAGCAAGTCACATGGATCAAGTATATATAGTTGCGACATTTGAGATGAAATGATACTATTCCTTTCCCAGTCCATGCAAACGATATGGAAAACAAAACTTTTTTTCAGACACCAACTACACCTATACCTCGTTTTAAGGTATAGATACGTTCCGGAAAACTTATTATCAATCATTTCAGCATTTTTTTTTTGGCCGTATAGCAAAACATTGTGGGCCGTAAATCATAAAAGTGCCATAATTAAAAAAGGCCTTTATAGCGAAATGCCGTATAAAGAGCAGCCATATATCGAGGTTTAGGTGTCCATCTAGTTCTACCACTTTAAAGGGCGAGATTTCAACTATGAAATGAGGGCGTATAACATTGGTATTGTCTGTCTATTCAAGCCCAACAGGTGTCATGTAGAGATGGAAGACCATAGATCTGGTTTTGGATCTTGTTTTGGACTGTGTCTGAGCACATGTTCCAAGTCTTCCGCCCTCTCCGAACTGCAAGATTATAGAAGCCACTATTTAATCGCTATAGTGCGCACCTAACAAAAATAGCAAGCGATGATTGGTAGTTAAATAGTTGAATTACCAATGAAAAAATTGAAAGTGCGAGCCTAGCCTTAGATAGATGCTGGTGAAAATTGCAACTGTGTTGTGTATAAAATGGGTTAATTAATGACCATCCCATCTTTCAACAGTGTATGTTAAAATATAAAAATGTTGAAATACAGTTAATATAATAGAATCGGGGACCTGATTAAAGTAAGAGAATTCCACAACATTTTATGTTGATGTGGCGTTTTGAAAAAAAGTCAGCGATTAAAATTATTCATAAAAATATTTAAAACAATCAAATTATGGGGATATATGGAACATGGAATTCAAGTTTTACACCAAATGTCACAAAATTGAATCAATTTGACTCAGAAAAAGAAAATTTATTATCTTAAGAACATTAAAAACAGTCTTTAAAAAGAACCTTTATGAACATAATATTTTTGATTAAATAAATTTTAAAACAATTTTGTGATTTAAGAAATAAAATATTTCGTGTTTCTGTAAATTTAAAACAAATATTATAGTTTATTGAAGTTTCTAGTACAATATTTTACATCCTCGACATCAGAATTTCCCAAATGTACGCTGATACACTGTCTATACCTTAACCCTAAGTTCGCCCCATTACTGAAATATTTATCCAACCATTCGTTTTCCACATGTTTGCTATTTTATTAAATTTACGATGAAATTTCCCAGAAAATCCACAAACTTGCCGTTATTTTCCGTATCAGTTGAGTTCCGATAATATCCCATCAAAACAAAACAAAACTTTCAGTTTAAGTGTTGAATTTGTATACCACTTTATTTAATTTTCCAAACGCACTAAATAACAACTAGATTAGAGGGACAGGCCGAACAGCGTTCCCAGACTTTCTGACCTCCTCGAAGTTTGACCCCTCCCACATTCTCCTTTGACCCCCCGCGGTGATCGTAATAAGACTGCTTTGTCATTATTGTTCCATATTTTTGCGCTTGGAAACTGTTTTACGGAGCAAAGGGAGAAGGGGTCGTGGGGTCAACACTTCACTGTGTCTCTGGAGCGCCCCCTCCAAGAAACTGATTTGCTCTTTTTGCACAAAATCCCCTTGATGAATTGGGCGGATTTTTATTGCGTTTTCTATGGTTGGATTTGATAAGCAGTCATCAGCATTGGAACTAGGGCCCCGCAGCGCCTTCTGTAGTTCCCTGTAGTGCTGCAGTTCTCTGAAGAACTCATCTACCGATTTAATGAAATTTCATTAAGGGATTTCCTTGGTAGCATCTATACCAAAATAATGTATAAATACAGTAGAGCTTGTCGAAATGCATCCTGTATCTAAAAGCATAAAATGTTCCGGTCCCGAGTTGAGACTCGTACTTATAAATGAACCTGTCTAAACGCATATTATTCACCTGTCCCATGTATACGCATTTAGACAGGTTCTATTGTATAACCAAGCCTGTCCTAAGGACCTAACTTTTGCACGTCTTTATCCCATCACACATTACGCTCACAGTGTGTAAAACGCGCTGGCGACGTCATCAGGCGGACAACGAGAAAATCTGGTACCAATACACATCGCACGAACAGAAAAAGAATTTGCGCGCGTGCTAAACAATGTAAATACGTCATTACAACGCGTTTATAAAAACATATACTGCAAGCAGACGACGCCTTGTTCTATGGGTATACGAAATCGTTCATAAATTCTCCAGAAATGACTGATTTTTATAAATTAAAGTAAGATAATAGTAAAAAAAACGCATACTAGCTTTTAAGATATAAAATAATATTTATTTGCCGAAGCGTTACTATATACTGAAACATACAAACGATAAGTGTATTGCTACTACAAAGGCATACGCATATATGAACACAACAAAATGGGCCATTATTCAGATACTATATGAACGTGGTATAGCATAATCGCATGCACAAATATAAATCAATGAAATGTTTTTCAACAATTTATCAATCACTTTGTTTTGTTGAATATACAGGGTGTTTTTGAACTCATGGTACAAACTCAAACTGGTGTTAGAGGATGGTAAACATCTTTCACCAAAAAGCCTAGGGTCCATATAGGTGACTCCTAAAGAGTTACAAGGCCAAATGTTTATGCATAATATGTACATGGCAAATTGAATGGGTTAATTGCATTGTGGCTGAAATGCATTTCTAATGCCTGAATTTCTTCCTATGGGGACACCTAAAGTCCTTAGTGTATGAAACACCTGTCAACTCAAAAGATCTTGTGCCAGAATTGCGGTTGCTGCTGGGAATGTCAATGACATGCCAGGCATCTTTGAACGAGTACAACAATCAATGCTTCGACTATGTGACTGTGAGGCGTGTATTACATGTCATGGTGCAACATTTGAGCATTTACTGTAACATGTTGGAAGTAAACAATTCTTGTACCTGTATTGCCAACATTAGGTTATTCCTTGTAACTCTTTACGAGTCGCATTTGGACCCTAGGTTCTTTGGTGAAAAATGTTTACCATAGTTCACTCTAACACCAGATTAAGTTTGTACCACGAGTTCACTCTAACACCAGATTAAGTTTGTACCATGAGTTCAAAAACACCATATAGTATATTGCCATTTCTGGGGCCACAGTTAATTCCTACCTTCAAGATTTCGTCACTCCCCAAGTAATATGCAACGTCGGCCCAACAGTTGGATTTTAGTTGGCAGCAGAAGCCAACGTTGGCCCAATGTTGGAAAATGGTGAAGTTGCCAATCGTAGGTTTATGTTGGCATTTTAACGTTGGGCAAACATTGTCATATGGTACATTTGCCAATCATTGGTTTTATGTTGGCATTAAAAGTTATTTATATGTATATATGGACGTGTTGTTTTCCCAATACTGACTCAACAAGTTTTGGTTATTGGGGTAGTGGTCCCACCATTTAATTTCTCATCTCCGATGTGAGTCGTATGTTCAGCAGACGGTATTGGAGTTAATCATGCGCAAGCAAGTGTAGTGCATGTGTAAAGGGGTTTATGGCCTGGTAATTGTGTGTGTGATTAATCAGCTATAGCAAGTGAATATGTTAAGGCAGTGTTTTCCAATCTTTTTCAGACTCAAGGCACACAAAATAGTGCATAAAATTCTCATGGCACACCATATGTTTTTAAGGAGAGATTTTCTCTCATTACGTTTTTAATAAAGTAATCTGCTTCCAGATGAACATTTTTAATCATTTTTATTCACAATTATTGTATATGAGGTAATTTGTGGTAATGTGGTAATTGTGTGAAATTCATTCGGGAGGCCTAGGTTCAATTCCTGGATCGTCTGCCATGACTGTGATTTTGGTGGTTTTCCACAGTTGTTTCCAAGCAAATGCCATAATACACTGTAAAATCAGAGTCTTAAATTTAGACGTTTTAAATGTATTAAAGTGGTAACCAGCATCTTAATTTAAG
>JAQGBW010005465.1:0-11959 GCA_034698625.1 Julus scanicus
TTCAAAAATTATGTCACACCTAGGGGGTGGGTGGGTTGTTTGTTTTTTGTGACAATTGTGACTAAGGGGTGGGGGGGTGTTTAAAAAGAGTCAAAAAAGTGTGACATAATTTATGGATCACCCCTTAACTGAATTTTAAAGGTCATTGATTGACACCTGAAGAAATGTGTCCCCCAGTCTCAACTTTAATTTTAAAAATTTGTAGAAAGTTGGGAATTATGCATAAATTTGTGTTAAACACCAATTTTACGCTGAAATTTCCTTTCGCAGTTTGGAAATTTCTGTTAATGAAGAAAATGCAATGAAAAAATCTGGTGGAATTTGCAGCGGGATAGGTGCTTGGAATATTATTGGATGGACCTTTGTTTGTTCCCACAAATTTTCTGGACATCCTACTTTTTTAAAAATAAAATTAAGGACTTCTATGAGGAGAGGTAGGGTGGGGCTGGGGTAAAATGGACGCCATGTGGACAGGAGGTCCTTTATGGTGTTCCCCCAGATTTGCAAAACCTGAAATTGTCAGGGAGATTTTATAGACCTGCAATATGACAATTATTATTTTGACAATAAATGTCTTTATTAATAATCAAACGCCTACAATACCTATTGAAAAGCCTGAGTTATTGCAAAAGGATGTTGCTTTAACTTTTCTGGAAGAATTCCACTGGTGTAAAGCTTCTCTTATCACATCTGTCTATTCCACTTTTAGGCACTTAGTTTTGTTAGTTTACATGTACTAAGCTATACTTGCTCTCGTAATGATTGCCATAAAATGTGATTAAAATGGTAATGCGTTTCGGAAGCGTTGGATATTGCAGTCGTTGAAAAAGTGCTTTCAGATTAAGTTTTTTTTTTTTTTTTTTCTTGATGGAATATCAGAAAGCATCTTTCCTGATGGAGAGACGATTATTGTGCAGTATTTATCAGGCATCTCTTATTGGTAGTTGTATTTTTAGAGATGATTTTCTGGCAAAATGTCAAGCACTGATGACTTATCATGAGGCTCCTCTGTTCAGGATGAGATTTTGAGACTTTTTTTCACATCGCTGTTCCAATTGGCTGAATATTTGCAATGTTGTCTCCAAGGCTAGCTGTGATACATTTTTTATGTATCGAGAGGCTAGCCGTGATACACATTCTAGAAGTTTTAATGCTTAGTAAGCTCCTGGTTTTGCATTTAACGACCCGTCACCATATTGTAACGCCAGTGTTCCAGCCTGTTGTTGCACGTCATACATATGCGTATTTTCTTAAAATAAATATCACACAACCCTTCCGAGCATATCGGGATGAGGTATTGAGTGATATGAATAAAAACATAGTGAAATCCTAAAGGGGAAAGTGGCTGATATGCAAGCATTTGTTGCGGTTGAGACTTTCACGACCGGCTTCACTTTTTCAACATGGATATGCAATGCAGGCGAATGGAAATTTGGAGCCAGTTTTGATGCGATGTCGGAATTCTAGCATTTTGTCGTTGCTGATGTCATAATTTTAAGCAGTAGAACCTGTCTAAATGCATCCTGTATATACAGACAGAATTTAATTGTCATTGTGGAGTACATTAAACCTTTAGACACCATGTTTTTTATGTAGGCCTACAAAATTATAACCAAATGCAACAGGCAGAAAGATTCTGCACTACCTGTACATGCACTAAAATGGTGCCCAATAGTTAGTGACTCATCTAGGATTGAAAAAAGGAGCAGCTGTATGTGCGCATGTCTGCTGATTAACCTGTCTAAATGCATAACCTTTCTAATTATATATTTTTCACCGGTCCTAAGAGTATGCATTTAGAGAGGTTCTACTGTATGATTAATTGTACAAAACTACTTATCCTTGAGAAATTATGAGCGGTTGAGACTCCGACTGGCTTCACTTTTTCAACATGGATATGCAATGCAGGCGAACGGAAATTTGGAGCCAGTTGTGATGCGATGTCGGAATTCCAGCCTCTCGTCGTTGCTGATGTCATAATTTTAATGAAAGCATTTTGAAATCAATCGGATTTTTAATAATAGAATCATCAACCCGTGTTGAAGATAGATTGATTATATTTCATTTTATGACTAATTGCACAAAACTACTTATACCTGAGCAGATTACAGATTTTATTGAATTTCTTGCTTAGCAACTGCTGCTAGCTATGTTTAAATTGCTAGTTGCTACAGAGCTAATATAGTAAGCGTCTAATCACACTTAATTGGTACTCGAAAAGACCATTACCAATCTAAAACAAATTTAATTCGCAGTCTTGTTGCTTTGGTTCCATCGAAAGCGTGGAATTGACGTTTTCTCTATCTAAATTTGGTAATTTAATTCCAGAGTAAAAGTCACCTTTTCACTATTTTAGTATTTTGTAATAAAAGTGCATGCGGAATGTGTTAATTTCATCCAATTAACCTTATTACTGTTCCACGCCCTCTGGTGGTGTGTATAAACTTATTCATGGAAATAGGAAAATAAGCGTAATTTCGTCGTAATTCACAATTTCAACACGTTTTGAAACAACGCTTCCGCCTTAAAAATATTGTAATTAATAGATGAAAATGCAGGCGTCGATGCAGCCTAATTAAGGAAAAGTCAGTACGAATTCAAATATGGCTCCCAGAGGATAAAGGGTTTGCAAAATGAGAATGCATTTATGGATGAAATTTTATATAAATTAGTCTGTGAAAAGCGTTCTTTGCAAAATTGCTTGGCAAGCTGTTGTACATATAAATTGGTCTGCTGTGCACCATTTAAATCCTTCGTTTAATGGAGCTGTTTGAAATTTTACATCAGCATTCACCGGAATTATGTGAAATTTGCTTAATTCTAACTGGCATATTGATCAGGGTAAATATATAAAAGTGTGGTTTTAATTACTGGCTACTCTTAATTAATGCAAATTTGGCTTTACTGCGGATTTCAACATAAGGGGTACTCAAACAGTCCCCAAAATTTCGCAGGCAAAATCAGTTGCTTGGGGCCATTGTACATGTGGTGATACAGTTTTTAAAATGAAGCCATCTTATTGGCTGGACCTACTGCAATGGGGCTTGTAGAAGTGCTGGAGAAATAAGGATGTTTTAATAGAGGAGGTCTACATTGTATTTAGCGCCCTCTGTGGTAGTTTTAGGGTGTTTCCTGGGGGGACAGGCCAAAAACGTGCCATTGAGTTACATGTGTTTTTTTTCGCTTTTTAAAAGGGTTTTTAAACATTATGAAGAGGAATTGTTGTGTTCCATGTTCTAAAAACAACTTTAGGAACGTCAATTCCAAGATTTAATACCACAGGATCCCTAAAAACTCCAATATAAGAAAGAAATGTATTGTATGTATGTAAGCGAAATGGTAAGATAAAATGGTTTGCACGTGGCCTACATGGTCTCAAAGTGGAATTTCCACTCTCAAATTTCATAAACTTACGTTAAATTTCCCAAATATCACAAAAATCCGTTCCTAAAAGCAAAATCAATGGAAATGCTATATGGACGACGCTGGGCTGTCCCCCCAGCAAATTTGGCCACTAGAGGCGCTCATGCATGGCACATGCGCCGTTTTGTAATATAGACCTCTATTGTGGGCCAAATGCAGATAGCCCAACTGCATGCCCAAGTGAAAAATTCGTTTAAGTACCCATATAATAGTAACCGGCGCCAAACCCAAAAGTCCTTTGTGACAACTCAGTACTGCTGCAGTTCAGTTCTCAATTTAAATCGAGTTACACATTTTCTTAAATTCCTTTCTATATCTTCAAGATATTCTTGTTTCTCCAAACAAATAAGTTATGGGTTGGATGAACAAGTCTCGTAATATTATCCGTGCAGTTTTGATTTACCATCGTGATAGTTTTGAAATTTCTCGAGGCCTTTAGTCCTAAACTCGGCAGTAATAGCAGATACTGAGATACCAGACTGTAGATTCCAGAGAATGGAACCAGTGTTACTTAATTAGGACCATGTTAGCAAGAATCGAATGTGTACATAATCCTTTTCAGATACCGTTAATAGGCTCAGTATTTCATGTTCCTCGATGGCGGTTCCATCATCAGGAAATTGGATACCAATATGGGGCAATTCAAAAAGAACGTCCTCAAGAGAGGAGAGGGTAAGGGGTCTACTGGCATATGAACAGTGGGATGGATGGGGGGAAGCCATTATGAATGTCTACAGATACTAATGATGGTATTTTTCAACTTTTGGATTTTCTGTTTAATGAAGTTTTAAAGGTAAGGGAAAGGGGAAATGGACACCAGAAGAAATGTGTCCCCAGTCCCAAATGTACATGAATTTTTAAAACCTCGGTAGTCATGAATTATGCCTAACTTTGAGTTAAACACCAATTTTATGCCGGAGTTTCCCTTCGAGGTCAGGAAATTTAAGTTAATCAGAAAAATTCAAAGAATTTGCTGCACATATTTGCATATTTGCATTTACATATTGAAGCACATATGTGCTTGGAAATTTATAGGATGGGCCTTAGTATATTCCAACAATTTTTCTCTGGACACACTACTTTTCAAAAAATAATTAAGGACTTCAATTAGGGGGAGTGGTGTCTTGGATATAAAATATGGACAGGGGGTGTGCTATTTTTGAAGGAATTTCTTAGACGTCCTTTTTGAATGGCCCCTATGAGCAGTACATTCCAGATAATGGAACTATGGTTCCATTGTACACTGCAGTGTACATTAAGACCAAGTTAACAAGAACCGAATCTGCAGACAGGAGGTGGAGGTAAAGTCTATTTTTGATGGAATTTCGGAGATCTCATTTTTCAATGTCCCCTTTGAACAGTGCATTCCAGATAATGGAACCAGTGTACATTAGGACCAAGTTAACAAGAACCGAATCTGTAGACAGGAGGTAGGGTTAAAGTCAATTTTTGATGGAATTTCGGAGACGTCTTTTTTGAATGGCCCCTATGAGCAGTATATTAAATTGTATACTGCAGTGTCCATTAGGACCAAGTTAGCAAAAAATCCAATGTGTAGACAAGGGGTGGGGGGAGGTATATTTTTGATGGAATTTCGGAGACGTCCTTTTTGAATGGCCCCTATGAGCAGTATATTCCATTGTATACTGCAGTGTCCATTAGGACCAAGTTAGCAAAAAACCCAATGTGTAGACAAGGGGTGGGGGAAGGGGAGCTATTTTTGATGAAATTTCGGAGACGTCCTTTTTGAATGGCCCCTATTAACAGTATATTCCAGATAACGGAACCAGCTTACATTAGGAGTTTAGGACCAAGTCAGCAAGAATCGAATGTATACATAAACCTCTTGATGCAGCTCCTGTTAATGGGGGGGGGGGGGTCAGTATTTCATGTTCCTCGATGGCGGTTCCATAAAGCGCGATACTAGTTGAATGCTCCTCTTGTGAGTCGCGCGATCCGTGCTCCACTTTCCGAATGAACTTTACCATTTGTATGTGGGGCAAGAAAGCGTCGAGCATTCCATCATTTTATTCCTGTAGGGAGAACTAGCGAAGGGCAAAAGCTTGTAGGTGCTGCAGATTTCCAAAGCAGTCGTTGTTTGGCTCTAAGAGCAGATGCTGCAACTTTGGGAGGGGAAGATGCTTTTCCCCGGGCTTCGCATTTGCTGGCTTTAAGAGGGGCACACTGCTCTCTCTCGGCCCCCCCAAAGCCTACATTTTTCTCCTACGAAAATTGATTTGAATATCCGTCGTTTGTTGCTAGCTGTGAAATGCCAGAAACTGATACGCTTGGATATTGTCTGTTATCATCATCCCTTTTCTTCGTTTGCATCTGTATGGATTGGATATACGAGCCGCAGATGTAATTTCGGCAGTGGGATAATGTGCCGTATCAGCGACTTGATGAGAATGGAATAGGGACTGTTCGGAAAAAAATCTTTGAATTTACACCATCGTGGTGTGTGCTACTGCTGCTTTCATCCCACTTTCTTGAAATCCAGAAGCTGGTTCATGGTTTTTTTGGAGTTCAAGGGTCTTGAGTGCTACATTGTCCCTCGGATCAGACCTTGGCATCGAATTGTAGAAGTTTGAAGGGTCTTGGAGCTGTTTTGATTTATACAAGGTGCACCTGACTGATCTACAATGCATGATAGCCAAATTATGGGAAAGGTGAATAATTGGGTCTTGATTAGAATCAGTTTTCAGTTGCACCTGTATGCGAACTACTACTAAGTTAGTCTTAAGGTAAGATGACATTTCCCATCCAGGTTCTGATAAATAGCAATGTATATTTGGGTCTCGATGCTCAGTTTTCGGTTAACGTGGATGTGTATTTTTGTCAGTCTAGATGATATCATCATGCACATTCTGAAATATGCAAAGATCCCACTCACGGACACTGTAGCAAGATATATTATCATAGTTAAAATATTGAAAATTGAATGTTGAGCTTGTAACCTTGTGAATTTTGTGTGGCTAATGACGTGAACATATAACTGTATTATTATCCGAAATTTCTGTCACATTCTGGTTGTGTTTTCAATACTGAATCTTGATTACATCATCACATTACAGCATCTCTATTGAAAGTCATAGTAGGGGCCATTCAAAAAGGACGTCCCCGAAATTCCTTCAAAAATTTACCATACTCCTATCTCTTCTCACACGCTGTCCATTTTATCCCTGACGTCCTTAATTTTTTGGAAAATTAAGGTTTCCATAAAATTTGTTGAAAAATATACAGCATCCTATAAATTTTCAAGTACCCCTCTTGCTACCAATTCCATGATATTTTTTCTGATTAACGGAAATTTCCCGACCTCTAAGGAAAATTTCAACTTAAACACAAATTTTAAGCATAATTCCCAACTTTCCCGAAGTTTTAAAAAATGCAAGTAAATTTTGGACTATGGACACATTTCTTCTGGTGTTCCTTACTTCTTTCACTGACCTTTCAAACTCAATTAAACAGAAAAGCCAAAACTGAAAAATGCTATCATTAGAATGGTGTTCACATTCCAGACACCTCTTCTGCCTACCCCTTTCTTAAGGACGACCTTTTTGAATGACCCTAAACGTGCCATTCTTATAGCTAGTATTTGGTAACTAAAGTAAAAATTGGATAGAAATTCAATTCCCCATTCTTGGTTTAATATTCAAGATTATTCCTTTCTTCATCCTTGCTGTTTTGCATTGTCTGTCATTTCTTTTCTCATCTTCAATTCATGATATTCATGAAAATTCATCATCTTTGAAGTCATCATGCATTTATTGCTGGTGAAACCAAGCATAAATAAAACACTTCTGCATTAGAATTTTTTACTTACTTGTTTACTGGCCACTTTACAAAAAACAATACTCATTGCGGCTTTAATTCATGGAATAAAAGCAGTCTAGGCTTCCTCTGACATTTTCAAGTTGAATTTTCGTTGCCTTATTAATTCTGATGGAATCAAAAATCGATTGGCGTAATATTACAACCCATAGATTTTTTTGACTCTTCAGGTGGACATTTAAGCACAAAGAAATGACAACAGTGATTTGTTCTCCAGACATTAGCCACAGATGGTAAGGTGCAGATAAGGCCTATGTCATCACATTTTGTGGGGTGGGATAGGGTCCGGAATCTTGGGGTATTTGGCCATATATTGGAATTTGGCCCTATATTTATGGGCCATTATTGGCACAGGTGAAAGAGAAAATGCATTTTTATTTAAGAAAAATCCGGAAGAAAAATACAGAAAAATTTCGCTTTTACCTTAGAAAATTTTGGATTTTACCTTAGAAAATTTGCGTTTTTAACTTAGAACATTTGGTTTTTACCTTAGAAAATGTGCGTTTTGCCCTTAAAAAATTTGCTTTTTCACTTTAACAAATTTGCGTTTTTACCTTAATCAGATGAAACGGAAATTGCATTTTTTATCTAAGAAAAATCGCACTTTTAATGCACAAAAATTGCGTTTTTACCTTACAAAATTTGTGTGTACCTTAAAAAAATAGCGTTTTCATTTTAGAAAATTTGCGTTTTTACCTTAGAAAATGTGCATTTTTGCTGTAGAAAATTTGGATTTTACTTTAGAAAAGTTGTAGTTTTACCTTAGAAAATGTGTGTTTTTATCTTAAAAAATGTGTTTACCTTTAAAAATGTGCGTTTTTCCTTGAAAAACTTACGTTTTCACCTTAACAAATTTGCGTTTTTTAGAAAATATGCGTTTTCACCTTAAACAAATTGCACTTTTAATGCTTAAAAAAATGTCATTTCTAGCGCAGAAAAATCACACTTTAAATGCAAAAGTGCAATTCTCCTTTTATATTTTGCCGATTCCTTTTAAAATTTGTTACATTTCTAGGAATTTCGGAGAATGGGGGAATTTATTCCAAAATCGCCCTTGTCCCCCATATATACGGCCTTGGATGCAGGGTTTTCAAAACCAGGAGCCATTTCGAAAAGCTAATCCACCCACGTGACATAAAACGCCTTCCTTTCATAACTAGGAAGTGTTGTACATTATTTTTAAATGAAAACAGTGGCTTGTGACCCAATTATATAGCTGTTATTTAACGTTTTGATATTAGACTTCCTTTTGGTTTTTCACGTGATCAAATACGATTTTTTTTTCTCTTCCTTGGAACTACCTTACAGTCCAATTCAATTAGACATTTAACGCAAATGAGCTAATAATAACTTCATGGTCAAATCTCTCAGGAGATAGAAAACTATTGAGATTATGCAGGCATAGACATAAAAAACCCGCAGAAGTTGTGTGTAGGGCAAAGCTCTTGATGAAGCGTCTCTGAAGAAATCTGTGGCTTGAATGTGATGCGTGACTGTATTGCCTCTAAATGGATACATCCACATTAAATTTCAAGGAATACTTGCGGTGACATTGAAAGTACAGTACGCGGTTACTTTCTGCTCTTCGGTCAAGTAAATTGCTCATGGAGTGCCTCGATGAAAATGTGGAGTGCCTCGATGAAAATGTGGATTGCAATGATAGTTCAGGTAGTTATTTTGTGGCTACTTTTGCTGCAGTTTCTTCTTCCTTGGTTGCTGTCTTGTTGTTGATATTTTGGGAGATTTTGTGAATGTTTGAATTCCCTCTTTCACAATGTCTGTTAACTTTTTATCCATGTTTTCCCAACTTGCCTTTTGATAATTTTTGGTAAAATTTTGTTCAGTTCATGAACAAAGTCTATGCCCTTATGATAGAAATAGCAGGCAGTGTTGGACTGTAATTGAGTACATTGTATAACAGTATTGACTAACAGTAAAAGAGTACTGAGTACAAAGAGTAATTGAATACAAAAGCAATTGAATGCAATATGTACTCAAAATGTATGTGTACAATGCAATCGATTACAAAAATATGCTCAAAATGGGTTATTACAAATGACATTGAATTTGAACATAATCTAAAATAATGAGTACCAATGTAATATGAATATAAATACTTTTAATTGTAATTCTGTCGCATTTAATACATATGAGTAACAAGAATGAGTAACTTGAAATGAGGGTCATCCTAAAAGCTAATATAAGTGTTTCCAAATTTTTAAAATAATTTTCAAAATATATAATTTTTAACATATTGGTGTTTGAGGAGACCCACTTCATCAGGGGTCCAGCCGAAACCACTGGTTAAGGCAATGCTTAGTTAAAATATTTATAAATAGTTAGTATTACTTACCAATTATTACAGTAAGATCTGCTACCAATCAGGGGCCCACATGGCTCAGCTTAAACCACTGGTAAGGCAATGTTTAGTTTAAATATTTATAAATACTTAGTATTACTTACCAATTATTACAGTAAGATCTGCTACCACTATTAATCAACCAATTAACCAACTATTAATCAAAATACTGTAGCTTGAAGTTAATGTTACTGCCAGAGTGATAATATACTTTCGATTTTCGTTTCAAATTTCTTTGAAAGCTTAATATCAAATTCGTTATATATTAGCTTAAAATTAAAGAGCATCTTAATGAAATGAACGCCTTTTATATTAATTTTGTCAAAGCTTTTAGTCTGATTCTTCGATGCTATTCTTTTTGCACATTGTGAATTCATTTCCTAATTGCATTTCCACATCATTTCACAACCTTCCTAATGCGACACACATTTTCACCAACTTCAATAAACAGCCCTGAAACTATTAGTTGATGATATAATTTCATTAGAGTGCATTTGTCTATATGTTAGCATCTTATAGACTATGCAGATTGATAACATACAGCTGCACTTGTAGAATGTATTACAACTTGGTAGCGTGGAATTGAAAATATGTGTGGGGCGAATTTGAATTGATTGAAATATTAAGAATTTTTTTATGCGATGATTGTTTTTTCACTATTACTAATGCAGAAATATAGACGTTTGGACACTTAGTTACTTCCAAAGTAACATATTTTTGGACTAACAGCCGTGGCTCAAAGTTGGTTCAACCAATATGCCAACCATACCTTAAGTTAGCCCAACCAATATGGATTAGGCATGCCTACCATGCCCTATTAAAGTTAAAATTTGCATGCCAACCGTGTCCTACCGTGTCCTATACATTGACATGCCAGCCATGGCCCAATCAATATGCATTGACATGCCAGACATAGCTCAACGAATATGTATTGACAAGCCAGTCATGGCGTAACCAACATGGTTTGCCATGTCAGCCATGGTCTAATCAAAATGTATTGATATGCCAGACATAACCCAACCAATATGTATTGACATGCCAGACATAGCTCAACTAATATGTATTGACAAGCCAGTCATGGCGTAGCCAATATGGTTTGCCATGCCAGCCATGTTCTAATCAATATGCATTGACATGCCAGGCATAGCTCAACCAATATGTATTGACATGCCAGACATAGGACAACCAATATGTATTGACAAGCCAGTAATGGACCAACCAATATGGATTGACAAGCCAGACATAGCCCAACCAAAATGCATTGACAAGCCAGTCATGGTCCAACCAATATGGATTGTCATGCCAGACATAGCCCAACCAATATGGATTGACATTCCAGCCATGGCCCAAAGAATATTGACATGCCAGCCATGGCGTAACCAACATGGTTTGTCATGCCAGACATAGCCCAACCAATATGGATTGACATTCCAGCCATGGCCCAAAGAATATTGACATGCCAGCCATGGCGTAACCAACATGGTTTGCCATGTCAGCCATGGTCTAATCAAAATGTATTTATATGCCAGACATAACCCAACCAATATGCATTGACATGCCAGACATAGCTCAACCAATATGTATTGACATGCCAGACATAGGACAACCAATATGTATTGACAAGCCAGTAATGGACCAACCAATATGGATTGACAAGCCAGACATAGCCCAACCAAAATGCATTGACAAGCCAGTCATGGTCCAACCAATATGGATTGTCATGCCAGACATAGCCCAACCAATATGGATTGACATTCCAGCCATGGCCCAAAGAATATGTATTGACATGCCAGCCATGGCCCAACCAATATGGATTGACATTCCAGCCATGGCCCAACCAATATGGATTGACATGCCAGACATAGCTCAACCAATATGTCTTGACAAGCCAGTCATGGCGTAATCAATATGGTTTGCCATGCCAGCCATGTTCTAATCAATATGTATTGACATGCCAGACATAACCCAACCAATATGTATTGACATGCCAGACATAACCCAACCAATATGGATTGACATGCCAGACATAGCTCAACCAATATGTATTGACATGCCAGCCATGGCCCAATCAATATGCATTAATTGACATGCCAGACATAGCTCAACCAATATGTATTGACAAGCCAGTCATGGCCTAACTAATAAGGTTTGACATGCCAGTCATGGCGTAACCAACATAGTTTGCCATGTCAGCCATGGTCTAATCAAAATGTATTGACATGCCAGACATAGCTCAACCAATATGGTTTGACATGCCAGTCATGGCGTAGGGGAGACCGGGGCAGGTTGGATCATATTTTGTTTGGAACGTCATAGTACTACATTATATGGCTTTAAACAATG
>JAQGBW010005466.1:0-11957 GCA_034698625.1 Julus scanicus
CAATTAGTTAACCATCAGTTTTGCAGTTTGCAATCACTTTTCACCAGTTTACAATCAATTTTTTCCATAAGGGTTTCATTTATGCTACAAAAACCGATCCCACTTGTAAGAGGTTTCTGGTTCTAGTACGTTTTTTATTAGTGTTATAACTGGACTCCATGAAATCTATGGTATCTGTGTTAGCAAGAAATTGATAGACCGCATGCTTTTATTGGTTCCATTCTTGACAAATGGGAAGAAAAAGAGGAAAAACAAAAGAGGCATAAAAAATATATGGGTTATAGTCAATATCAGCAACACATGTCACAGAAATTACATCTTTTGAAGTTAATGTTAATAGTAATCAATAATGAAATCTATAAGCCCAAAAATTAAGATTCCCATGCACTTTTATTAACTATAATAAATGCAAAACTTGTTAGTGTGTGTTAAGATTTATTTGCCTAGTTTCATAAAGGGCCGTATTAGAAAATAATAACATTTTAATTTATGCACATCAATTACTGACCATTGCATGAGTTTTTCCACATAGTGTGTATTCTGGATAATTAGGGCACATCAGGGATGAACTGTTTAGCGCAATTCTTGAGATTATCCCAATTATGTGAACTTCTAATGTTCAATGCAATTAGCCAACATCAGAAAATCACTGCTAATTGTGAGAAAAATAAATGCATTTCTTTGTTGGAGTATTGGAGTCTAACAACGAAAGCAATGTTATCTGTTGTAAACATGCCATCAGTGGTGATTTGGCGTGGACAATGCTCGATAGAAGAGCAAAAACATCTTTCGGAAAATCTATTAGTGGTTTATAGTGTATATGATCCGGAGTATTATTCAGACATACGTACGTTTTCTGCATTCAACACATGGACAGGAGAATGAAAATTCGGAATCACGTTTATGCTTTCTTTTCCCACTATTTTTCGATGGGCATACACAGATGGCTCATAAAATTACCAAAACGGTCCTTTAACACGAAAAGTTGAGGCTCTGGCATGTACGATCTGCCACACAAGCTTACTAAATGACCATCATAAAGAAAAACGATGGCAGAACTCTTACCCCCACCAATAATTGAACGAGGAAAAACTCGGGAGACATCATTAAGTAAGGAATTGGTTTCCAGGAAAATATGTATACGTCGAAGCAGCGTGTTCTTACAAAAATGGCCTCCTTAGTCAATACGAAAAAATGCATGTAGGCATCCCAATTTGTTAATAGAAAGATCATGCAAGTCAGCATCGTATTGAAAAAACCACGTCAGAGCAAGACCAAACATGTTCTGTATTCCCAATGCCCAATTTATTAACGGGGGAAATTGAGAAGAAAAAAAACGAAGAAAATATGGGTTCAGTTCTAAACCGACAACATGACGTCAATGCAGAAAACCAAGCAGATGGTGGGTTAACCGAAATCTGATCCAACGTCCAAAATAAGGAAGTGCCCATTCTCTCGAAAACACAATTTTCTTTCTAATGTCTAATAATTTGTAGAGCAAATATTTACTCTGGCAAAATACAATAGACCGAGCTGTGTAATGGCGTTGCGCTGGAACGTTGTACAGGCAGTCAGCCTTCAGCCCATGAAATTGTTCGCGTCTTTGGAGAAAATGATCAATATAAATGTCCCAGATGGAGGCCAATTTACAAAGCCCGGCAAGATTACGTACGGGGTTCATAATGTGATTGCACAAATATGCCGCTCAACGTTCCAGTAAGGGTGATGCATCGGTCAAAGGTTCACAATGAAATGGGACACACAGAGGTTGTCTGGAATGTCGTGGTAACGCCTTTGGTGAAAATCATTTCATAAAGGAAAGAAAAGTGATAATTATAAGATTCGATTCCAGAGTAGGGGAGAGTGGGTAGGAATGGGACATTTTTCGCATTTTTAAAAGCCTTCACAAATCATAAAACATAAGAAAATTTTATTCACAAATTTACTTTATACTATTGTGAATATTGTATACAGTGTTGAAAATATTTACTTATAACTAAAATAAAAATATATTTGGAATTAAACTCCTCTCTATTTTGTATCAATCCTCCTGCAAACCTGAGAATTGGTTCGCAGGATGATTGGGACACTGTGTTTAAAAGGAAATATACAAGGGATTATACCACACTTATTCAAGATTATTATTCATTTTCAATTATAAGAACAGTTTATTGTGAAAAGAGACTACAATTTATAGATGTCCTTTTTTATAGATTGACCTTTCTCAACACAGAAATGGTATGGGAAGCTTCAGCATGATATTAAGATCTATAAAACCTACATTAAATAACTATTCTACAGACTCCTCAGATGATGACTGGAACAGTCCCATTCCTCCTCCACTGTTGTGTCCCAAACCACTTACCACTAAGTCTTTGTCTCAATTTTCAAACACACCATAGGATAAAAAGGAACTGGAAGATAGTTTATAAACATCCAATAACATCATAATTATCCTAACTGGTATTAATGTACATAATGAGAAAGCATTGCCTTTATAAACTATACTTTCAGCAAAGTTTAACAGAGGGCAACCATTTTACACAAACCAATGTAGGAACACAACTTTTATCTTGGCACACAAGTGCCCAGCTTTTTACAAATTAGAGTTTCAAATTATTTGCAATGTCCCATTCCTTAACACTCCCCCTAGGTTCACAATCTTCTGAATATTAATGCTCGTGTTTGTATAGCTAATGTTCAACGCTGTGGTCAATATTGTCAATGGTATATTCTCACTGTAAAATTTATAAGAACCATCCTGCTTGCCAAACTATGACTGTATTTAAGCTAAAAAGTTTATCAATAAGACAATCGTGAATTTGCTCTAATGAGATTTAATCAACAAATTAGCATTTTTATCTGGCTTGTAGAAAAAACTTCGAAATTATAAGATGAAATCAAATAATTTTCTTTAATAAAGGCAAGTGCTTACCATAAAATGTATTTTACTTCACATTTTTCTTACTATTTAATACAATTACGGTAATGTGACTTAATTCATGAGGCTAAGAGCTTTAACAAGATCTCATTAGAGTACTTACCCCTAGTTTGAAAGTATATATTGCAAAACGACCCATAAAAATTGCTAATAACTTTGAAGCTTATAGTTTTGAAAATAGTAAGTTAAGCTAAACTTTTCTGACATATTCTGAGTATAGAGACCAAAGTAGATGAAAAATGCCAAAGCAGACAAGATCTCCAATAAGTCATCCTACCACTCCCACTGTCGACGCTAAAACAAATGGTTTAGTTGCGATGTTATCTACAAACGAGGCGCCCTTTTATGAATTAAGATATTTTTATCTGAACTGACAAAACCTAACATTACGGGCACGAAATCTCCGATGAGTAATTAAGCAAAAACTATTTTCAGTTAATTCATTTTCTGGCAGAAAGATGAGGTGAAAACAAGGATTACTATGGCCGCCAGGAAGATTTTAAAAAAAGCAAATACTCAGACCTTGGTCTAGACGCCTAATTCCTATATTTTTTATGAATAAACCTTTCAAGTAATTAGCAAAATAAGTAATATTTCAATTTGTTTAACGAAATGTTTGAAGGGAAAGCATTTCGTGCACGTAAAGTTTCTCACGAGCCAACATTTTTAACAGTCAGATGGACGCGATTAATTCATCAAACTATACATTAACGCCAGCAGATAACAAATACCGATCAACAGACACCCATCCTTTTAATTAAAAAATACAAAAAATCCAAAAATTACGACAAAAATACTAAAAAACCCAAAAAACCACGTAAATTAAACGTGCAATGTCTACATAAATATTTCTCAGTTATTCCAGGAATTGACCGCCTATAAATTCTAGTCAATGTTTATCATCTTCAGTACATGCAACGATCCCAAACTCATTTTAGTTGTACCAATTATAATGTTACGTGTAGACATTACACTAGAAAACAATCATTCGTTCTAGAGATTTGACAGGATTGGTGTTTCCTATTAACTGTCGGCCACCTTTTCTATCAAAAACCCATCAAAGCACCATCATCGAGCCAAGAAATACGTTGAAATCGATAATACATCATTCATTGGCACTGTTGTTTTCCTTAGTCTGCTACTGATTGAGGTAAACAGAACAGAGTGTGTGATCTTACATGTGCTCCTATACTGTACATGAATGACATGCCCCAACGTCTGTGCAGTTTATGCTAAATAATGCACGAGACATATTTACTCGTTGTTGCATACAATTGCAGTCAGGAGGACAAAAAAAAAAATGGTAGAAAAAACGAGGTTGTAACTCTCCTGTCACATTACGACAATTAGTATCTGATGGCAATAGCAACATTGATTTAATATCAAGGAAGTGGCGTTGGCATGCACTAAACTTGTTGGATACGACATTATTAAACAGGGAGCAAAAGGCCACATAATCATCCATTGCAGGTGAAAAACTAGTCTGTCAAATGGCAAGGAATAAACTTGGGGTTTTAATTCTCTACCAACAGAGCAAGGGCCAGCAGTCAAGTCTACAGTCAGTGACAAATGTCTTGAACAAAAAAAATGCAAAAAAACTGGCTGTAAAAAAGCAAATCAGAAACGCAGTGGATGCGAGTTGTTGTATCACCCTGAAATATGACCCAATCTTTGAAAAAGCAGCGTTTCTTAAATGGTCCATAAACGTCACGTCACCGAGACCGACATAACGTATTAGTCCTTAAAGAGTTCCTCTGGGCTTCTGGGACTCCGTTATTGAGAAAGGAAAATTTCGGTAGTAAAGTGGCGGGACTAATGTTCATGGTGAGCGGCCAATGGCGGATGTAAGTTAGGCGAGAGGATACATAGGAGGATGTTGGAAGGGCATTCTGGACATATGAAAGATGGGCGCCATGGTTGACGTTTCAATTTGTATAAAAGTGGCACGCTTCAGAGGGAAGATATGCATGCACATATACATAGCTCGAAATACACTGCCTGCGCTCCATTTGCTTGATTTTCTCAGGGGACATATTGACAGGGCGGCAAATGACGAGAACACTGTGGCTATATTCGCGAAAACTTCCACATTTTGGGCATCTACTGTTAGGGCAGTTTGTTTCCTTTTGCTAAGGCAGTTGCTGCCATGCTTTCATTAGCAAGGCAACCTCGTTACTTGGGCGGTTGGAAATTTAGCAGCTCTACAACCTATTGCCTTCTAGATGATGGGCATATCGACAGAAGAAGAAAAAAAAAAAAAAACATGTTATTTATTACATCTTTCGCATTCTGGAGTCCACTACACGTCACTTCGCAATGCCATTTTTGACAGTGCCAGTTTTTCAGCTCATAGAAACAGGCCACTGGTAGAAGACGAATTAAATCAACTGTTCGTACATTTATCTTGCCTATATACTGTAAATGAAATCTTAGTATTACCTATCATAGGTGTCTCCACCTAGAGTATATTCAATGAAACTCGCAATGGTAGCCCGTACAGATTTCAGAATCGATTTAATTAATGTATTGTATAATTTCGGGTGAATTTTCTCCTAATGTACACCATAAAACAAATTTAAGCTAACAGAAATTTAAAAATCTCATTTTACATTTTCCACTGTTAGTTTTGCTATGTTTCCTAAAATTGCGAATTGTATCAAATTAACGTCCAAAACCGACTAAAAAGAACGAGTATCATTGTTCAAACCGTGATAAATAAAACTGTCGTTTTGCCACTTGTTTAATGCAAATTGGTCCACAGGGAGCTAATAAATAGCTAACAAATCAGAGGTCCAATTACAAGTGTAAATCCCGTCATTCAAAAAGCTGAACAAATGAGGTGAAAGTGACACCAGAATTTTAAGAATGTTTGGTCATTTGTCAATTCAGGTCACCAAAATGAGATTTACAGGCTTCCGGATAGCCTCCCTCTTAATTTAAAAGCACTGTATTTTTCTTCAATAATTTCTCAAATGATGAGGGTCATAAAACAACGTCGCGTCGCACCATTTAAATTTAAAGCAGTTGAGTAAACCGGACAACATGCTATAGACCAAGGAACCTACAAATATACAAAGTCATACCACATTTTTTTAAAAAAAACCTCTCGAAAGCTATGGTAAAGACCTGATTATTCTAAGCATTCATGTTAGAGTTGTTTTAAAATAATTATGCATTATAGAAAATTGCACTTACAAAGAAACCTGTGTGTCATATATGGGGTCCAATTGCTCAGGCACCATGTCTAAAATCCTTCCGGCCAACCTTCCATCAACCCTGTCATCCAGCCTTAAACGACTTTATACTCAATTTATTAAAATTAAAAGTAATTGTCATTACCATTTCCTCATTACTTGATGATGTTAATAGGCAAACCCCTTCTTAAATTTATTGGCACGAAACTTGTTTCGTTAACATCCATGGCTAGAGAAATACATTTTTAGTAAAAACCCTCTTAACCGTCTTGAGTCGGGACAGGAGATTAGTTCATTAAGGAAAAATCAAAACTTAGTTAACTGCTACCTAAAGTATCCACAACATAAACTTCTGTAATTTCTAGATTAAGCAGCCTGTGCTCATACCGGAAAAAACATTTAAAACTCAATCAATAGCAGGAATTCCAGTTGAAGTACATGTAAACTTACATGAAATCTATATCTAAAAGATTTGGCATTATTCATTGTTGTCCGGCCGAATTAACGTATAATCGGAAAACTGAAGAAATTAAATTTCCTCATCAAATAATAAGCAATAAGCATTCCAACTCAACATCCGTTACTCGATGTTGATGATTTCAGATTACTTGAGAATATTGTTAAAACACACATAAGCGTAACCGGTTACACAAAAGATTCAAAATACAAAACGACGATTTGAAATAAGGAAATTTTACGGAAGTAGAGACAATGGAAGGAAACTAACGCTCCACCAGAAAGCGCAAGCACTAATAAGGAAATATCAGCATGGCACCCTACATCTGATTAATATTAAGAAAATTAAAGGAATTAAAATCGCAAAGCACTGAAGCATCATCTCCTTTCTTGAAACGTTACGAGGGATTCGCTTAGCGAATAATGCAATTAGCAGACCCTGCTTTATAATCCAAAAGTCAATAACTTCTGCATTTCTGCAAAAAAAGTGTATGTATTGAAAAACAGATACGTTGAAGCTATAGCCTAAGTCAAATTTGACAAAGGCGTGCAAGTACATGATTAACGTTGAACTCGAGATAACAATGCATCGAGCAAAAAGAAAAAAAAACCAGTAAAAAAACAATGTGCTCATTGCCAAATCCAGTTACCGTCTATGTGTATGTGCGCGTTATTTAGCAACGCCTACAATGATCTGCTGTAAGTTTTAATCAATTTTCTTGAACAATCAGAGGCGCTTCTTTGGAAACAATGGATTTCTGCAATGAAAAGTCTGAACTCAAGTTGGGGGAAAAGCTAATCACAGGCATTCAAAACAGTAATAAAAATAATAATTTAGACATGATGTAGCTTAATTTATAGAAAAGTTTAATCTTCGACAAAGCACTGAAGTTTTGAAGGTTTTAGTTTCGAAATAGTTGTTTCTAATCAACTTGGCTCTTAATTAAGTAAACAAGCCAGCCATACATAAAGCATCTCACGTGTATTTTTAGATCACCGTAAATTTGTATGTGTATACGATAATTTAAACACAAAATATGCAGCACAACATTCGCTTGAGACATTGAAAATTTTTATATTTTGAAGTATTGCTTATAAAATAGCTGAAAATCTTAAATCATATAAAAATGCGATATCTTAGGTTATTATGAAAATCGGTTAATGGTTGTTGTTTTTGTGATATCAAAGAGATTTTCAAACCAGGATGTATGAAATGTTCTGTTAGCTTAGAAAATCATATTTGCAATATCTGCATAGGTTTTTTGCTGGACGTAAACTTTATTACATTTGGGAAATTAGATGATTCGCACACTTCTTTCTTCATGAGTAATAGCAAAAAAATATCTGCAAAGGATGTGTGTACGCATGATTATGGCAAGCAAATTTTGCATTACAGAACATTAGATGTTATAAGTTCTTTCAAATGACGCCAACTATGAACGTTTGATAAACCTTCCATTATGCTGAAAAAATTCAACTTTTTCAAATCTGAAAGTTTCATAAACTTTTTCATAAACCTTCCTCTTGCAGATATTTAAAAATAAAAAATCGTGAATATACATACAGTATAAAGTCTATAAATGTAATTTTGAATTTTGAATTACGAAATAAGAAACCGTACAGCGTTATGACGGAAGTGAAATCTTACTTGTAAATTATCAAAAAAAAAAAAAAAAAGCTCAAATAATAGCTTTATATAAACTAAAATGTATAAGCGTCTTAAAATTAAAAGCAATGGACATGTATATTTAGTTAAAATTCCTAACATACAGCAAAGTTTCAGTTAGATGTTCCGACATGACCATACTTTGATCCAATTTCCTTGATAAATTTGATAAAAAAATAAAAACCACACGCATCATTAAATAGTGATGTGAAAACCATTTACCAATTTGTGATGCTAGTCTCTAAATGTACACATAATGTGGATCCAAAATTAATGTTCGAGCCAATTTTTCATTCGACTGGGAACCGTGTCATCACTAACAAAGGATATTAAAAATAACGCATTGTAAACGAGCTATTCATTCTGTAATTTTCCCACCACTTTTTCACGTATTAATCATCATTTTGTAACTTGTCATTATACATACAGAATTCTATTTTCATCAACTTGCAGGTTTAAAAACAATCCTATAGGTTAGCCCAAGGAAATTAGAGGGCGCCACTGTTAGGCATAACCTCGGAGCCATTGAAAATAGGCGTCCTCAAGAGGAAGGTATGCTCAAATGTGGACAGCATGTGGACAGGGGAGAGGAGGGACGGGGGGCATTATCGACGTCCACTATTAATGGTATTTTTCAGTTTTTTGTTTTTCTGGTTTATTAATTTTTAAAAGATCAGTCAAAAGGCGAAAGTGTGTCCCCAGTCCCAAATGCACTTTCAATTTTTAAACCTCGGGAAAGTCGGGTATTATGCCTAAATTCTCGTTGAATACCAATTTTAGTCTGGAATTTCCCTTCCAGGTCAATAAATTCCTACTAATCATAAAATTGCGGGAACATGTAGTGGAATTGGCAGTTAGACGGGTGTTTGGAAATTTACAGGATGGGCCTTTGTATGTCTCAACACATTTTCTGGACACCCTACTTATAACAAAAATTAAGGATCTCTATGAGGGGGTGGAGGTTTTGGCTAAAATGGACACCTCCTGTAGGGAGGGAGGGAAGGGGGAGGGGGGGGGGGGGGGAGAAGGGGCAATTTGTGAAGGATTTCGGGGAAGTCCATTTTTAATGGACCCTTAATGGCCATATTCCATCCGGTTAGACTGAACATAACACCATCGATATCAATTGTACAGAAAAACTGCTTCAAGTAATTGATGTAAATGCTAAAAAACATTGGAGCCACATGATACATCAATACCAACAAGCCATATATACTTACGTATACACGTATACTTTAGCCAAAACATGCACCTGGGTTATAAAACATTAATCAAAATAGATGCTTAGATGTACAATGCTAAGTACACGTACTTCCATGCAGTTCAAGGCATTAACTGAAAAATGCATGTGAAATATGTTTTAAGAATCAAACTCAAATGAGGGGTCACATCCAAGGTTCCCCAGAGTGATTTTGTCTAAAATGCAATTTGCAAGAAAATATTTGAATTCCAGTGGCTGGACTCCAACAGTGAACAGTTGGAAGTGACCATATTCCACTGGCTATGGCCCGACATTAGCTCCCTGAAATGAGGGGGGTCTATCATACCCGGTACCACCGGCTAACTTTTGAATCAGGTCGAAAACAATGAGGGGCGCGTATTAAACATGAATTTTTATTGCTGGTAGCCAAATCATCCCCTTCTCCGTTTCATCTTCATTGAGCAACTTCGATTTATGCGAGCAGGTGGGCCACATTCAAACACCCTTATCAGGGTAATGTTTGACTGACCCTAACAACCCGCAATTACTCAGCCGTTGTTGGAGAATGGCCTGATGAATGAGTGTCTCACCAAGCCCCAAGAACCAGCCAAAAAATAAGCCTTCTGAATACAGAAGCAGCATCCTATAGCTATAAGGTAGTTACCTTGAAGCGGACAAACAACAATACAGGCCGAATTTTATGAGTACGAACACCGTAATAAACATTGGTTCAAATTAAGCAACTGCATGCCAGTAACAACTAACAGGAACAGGTGTAACACTGCCAAAACAGAGGGCTAGCTTTACGTGTTTCTGGAAAAAAAATAGGGGCATGGCACCTGAACGAGTTTATAGGCGGGACCGGCATGTGAAAGAAAATTATTGTTATTATTAAGGGCACACACTCACCTGCTTCTGAAAGTGGAAAATTTATGTTGAACTACATAACATTCAACCTTGCCAATTTAAACTGTAAACAAACTAATTGTGCTCACATTGCTCAGACAATATAATTTACAAAGATAGCTGTAATAGTGCATAACTCGTTATAGGTTACTTAAAAGGATCTTACAGTTTGACATAGCACACCCTTGGAATCTTGTCATAGTCTTCCTTCAGGGGTAGTATTTCAGCCAGGAAAAACTTTTGTTTAGAAATGTACACTTTCAGCAGAACATTCAATTTTCCCCGGTCAATAATAAGAGAAAGCACTAGGGCCCAACAAATGGAGAACATAATCTTTAAATAAATGGGATTTCTTTGTATACCTTCTACATTTCTGCTTAAATTTAAATAATGATTTTGCTACGCGTGCCCTAATCGCAACTTCTAGCAAGAGAATAAGTGCGTCGTCGTAAAATGCGACTCTATAACGACGTTAAAAAAATTACAAAAAATGTGCCAGCTTGATTCATGTGGACAATATGGCCCATAAAACGACGAACAGCTTCATTAGGAGAATGCCTGCACCTAGTTTATAAGCCCTCGCTAATATTAAATTGTCAACAAGGGTAGACTTTGACTATGGAAAGCAACACACAAAAAATGAATAAATTTGTGGTGGAATGGAAATTCCTGAGTATAACCAACGCTAAATTCCTCTTAAAGACGACCCAAGAATTTACATTCCCATCATGAACGATTATAATGAAACTACAACCCTGGATTATTTTTAAAGAGTAGTCCTTCATACTTTCTATATTCTGTGGACTTAATGTATATATGGGTAATAGCAGTATCAATAGCGTGCGTATACGTGCGAGGAATAAAACCTAGCCGTTTTACTTTAGACAATAAACCAATACAACAGAACCTGTCTAAACGCATACTAGCTCCCTGCCTGCTGTATTTGGTTATAATTGTGTAGGCCTACATTGGAAAAAAAATGGCGTGCAAAGGTTCAACGCACACGACAATGACAGATTCTGTCGGTATAGTCCTGTGTCAGTACAAAAAAGGATCATCCAAGTGCTTCACAAAATGAACTCGTACAGCGGCTTGATAAAAATCACAAGATAAAGGTCAGCCAAGCCACAATCTCTAGAACACTGAAGAAGTAACAGAGCATCTAGCCAAATCTGACAACACAAACCTCAATGTTAAACATATATGGGCCGTAAAGCCGAGTCTCCACCAAGACACGTTTTTACAAACATACATTTGAAAAAAGTTTGCCCTCCGGATTTGTTTCAGCCGCCATTTTTTAAATAAATGTAAATATCAAAATTGTACAACTATTAAAGACATTTAATATAGGTGTCCAATGTTGATATTTATATATATTTACAAAATGGCCTATATGTACGTACATGTACGTCTTGGTGGAGACCCGGCTTAAGATATCCAGGTATTGAGTCTGCACTTATTGAGTGGTTCATTGCCAACCAGTAATGTGTCAATTTACCGTATTTTACAGACTATAAGACGTGTGAGACCTTACTGCCAAATTGGCGCATTTATAATTTGACCTTCGTCCTACCGACTCGGTACATTCTTTTA
>JAQGBW010005467.1:0-11957 GCA_034698625.1 Julus scanicus
AAAGCGCATGCGTTATAATGAAACGTTAATAATCTCACCGTTACGAGAAAAAAAAACTGATTTATTAAATTTGACAAATTTATCATCGAGACTGAATTCATATGAATTTTGCACATGAAACCTTAAAATAGTATTTCGTGACCATCTACAAGAGATTTGTGTAAAATCAACAGCATAAAAATTTCAAAAAACTTTAAAGCCTAGTTCACACCAACGAAAACAGGAAGCAAAGCAAGGTTTGTGAAAACATGTTTGCAATAAAGCATGTTTCTTGTTTCCGTGTTTTTTTTGGGGTTTTACTCTGTGTGACAAAACACGAAACTGAAACAGGGTTTCACAACTAAATATGTTTCTGATGTATGGATGCTCACCAGATTTCTGCAAACAAGTTTCATGAAACTTTTGGCCAAATAAACGTGTTTCCATGAAACATTCTGGTGATCGCTCAAGAGGAAGTGAAGATCAAAGGAAATCAATGAAAGATTGTTTCATGGTTAAGGCGCTCCTACCAAGGCCTTTATAAGCCACGTGCTATGAGGCGAATATCGGATTTTTGTTCACCTTAGTATTATCATTGTCTACAATGAAGTGCGTGGAGCAAACTTTGACCACCAAACATTTCCTATGTGGACATTTGCATTTTGGCAAACCTGTTTATGGAAATATGTTCATGAAACCACGTTTCGACAACTTGGTTTGCTGAAATTTTATTTCAGTTTCGTGTTTCATTTGGTGTGTTCTTGGCATCACTGTCAGTAGCTAGCTAGCATATCACACAATGCGAAATATGATATGGTGCAGTACATAACTATAGCAATGTGTAAAAAAGTGTTTTAACATGACAAATTAAAGCTACATAACTAACCTCACAATTAATTTCTAATTATAGGAGGAAGCAAGTTAGACAATAAAAAACAGATGAACTATATCTGTCATATCATTACAATGTCAGTTTGAAAGACAACTATAGAAAGCTTTAAACATTTAAAAATGTCTATAAAAAATGGCTTCACAAAATTCAATTTTATCCTGTTATTTCTAGGCGATGGAAGAGGAAACCAAAAGCAAGTATAAATGCAAGGATGCCTTATTTCGGGAGAGTGCACAAAATAAATAGCGCGACGCTACTGACTGCTGCAGTGGCAGAAAATTGAGCACAGATTTTCACAAAAAGCCTGGGGCAATTTGCACATTTTCAAATCGAATGCACATTTCCTTCTGGTGCGAGCGCCATTAATTGCATGATTACAATTCAGGAACATTTAAGGATTATTTAAATTGGGTGGAAAAAGCTCACCGAGGGACGAGTCACAAAACGTTTGAATAGCCTGAAAGGGCCCAATTGTTGAGAAAACTTCGACAGTAACGATCTCCCAACCTCGCTTCTTATTTCTAAAGAGCTCTAAGGCAAATTCTATTTCCTAGGGCCCTACTAAAAGAAGGCAATCATACGCGTCATTAATGCTAACACAGTTTGCTGACTTTTAGGGGCACTACACATTTTACTTCCGAAAATTGTCGGCTTTGTTTTTCACCACTGTGTAATCGAGAAATTGGATTTTTTTAAAAAAGTTTTGGCAATGTATTTATATGCATAATACATATACACCATTTTACATTTTCAGATTGTAATAATTCACTACGAGAAAATATGCAGGTAGATATATGTTAAAAAATAGAGCTGATATCAATCCAAAAATGCTCTATTTAGTACTGCAATATATGTCCTTCTGTGAATATATTTCAAGTTTCTTGTGATGGACGTAATGAGACGCTGTATAAGACACTGTGTAAGACCTTAGGGGTGATCCATAAATTATGTCACACTTTTTTGCCTCTTTTTAAACACCCCCCACCCCCTAGTCACAATTCCCCCATCCCTTGGACACAATTGTCACAAAAAACAACCAACCCACCCACCCCCTAGGTGTGACATAATTTTTGAATGGCCCCTTATGCCAGAAGTGGTCAGGCACACATTTTACAAATTAAAAACGAATTTGAATAAAATCATTTTTAATCAGCGAAAATTAATTGCGTGACCATACTTAGTTTGTGGGCTGTTTCCCACCTGGCGAAAGTCCTGCACAACTCACAAGAAATCGTTTACTAACTCAGGAAGTAGAGGTTCGCGCATGTGCAGTGGGTAGTGAGGCAAACTCACATGACGTCACGAAAATCCGCCTCGCCATGCCAGATTCACAAATCACTTTTGGAAGCGCACAACATGGCGGCCAGAGTGAAAATATGGTAGGTGACAAATAAAACGCCATTAGCTGGAGCGCCGATCTTTCGTGCTTCTGTGAGGTGCGCCAAGTGGGAATTGGCACGCAATTTTGTCGGGAATGAGCGAGCTCATATGTGCTTTGTGAGTTGTGCGCGACTTTCGATAGGTGGGCGACAGCCTTTAAGTCCAGTCTATACAATAATTTCAATTTAGATCTTAATTGGGGAAAAAGAAGTATATGGGATAGGTTCCAAAAGAGTTAAGTAACCTTCTAAAAACTGACCAAAGAAATCATTTTTAATCAGCGAAAATTAATTGCGTGACCATACCTAGTTTGTGGTCTTAAGTCTAAACAATAATTTCAATTTAAATCTTAATTGGGAAAACAAAGTATATGGGATAGGTTCCAAAAGAGTTAAGTAACCTTCTAAAAACTGACCAAAGAAATCATTTTTAATCAGCGAAAATTAATTGCGTGACCATACCTAGTTTGTGGTCTTAAGTCTAAACAATAATTTCAATTTAAATCTTAATTGGGAAAACAAAGTATATGGGATAGGTTCCAAAAGAGTTAAGTAACCTTTTAAAAACTGACCAAAGAAATCATATTTAATCAGCAAAAATTAATTGGGTGACCATACCTAGTTTGTGGTCTTAAGTCTAAACAATAATTTCAATTTAAATCTTAATTGGGAAAACAAAGTATATGGGATAGGTTCCAAAAGAGTTAAGTAACCTTTTAAAAACTGACCAAAGAAATCATATTTAATCAGCAAAAATTAATTGGGTGACCATACCTAGTTTGTGGTCTAAAGTCTAAACAATAATTTTAATTTAAATCTTAATTGGGGAAAAAGAAATATATGGGATATGTACGTACCAAAAGAGTTAGGTAACCTTCCAAAAACTGACCAAAGAAATCATTTTTAAGCAGCGAAAATTAATTGCATGACCATACCTAGTTTGTGGTCTTAATCTAAACAATAATTTAACTTTTAATCTTAATTGTGGAAAAATAAATTATATGGGATAGGTTCCAAAAGAGTTAGGTAACCTTCCAAAAACTGACCAAAAATATCATTTTTAATCAGCGAAAATTAATTGCGTGACCATACCTAGTTTGTGGTCTTAAGTCTAAACAATAATTTCACTTTAAATCTTAATTGTGGAAAAAGACGCATGGGATATGTTCCAAAAAAGTTAAGTAAACTTCCAAAAACTGACCAAAGAAATCATTTTTAATAAGCGAAATTTAATTGCGTGACCATACCTAGTTTGTGGTCTTAAGTCTAAACAATAATTTTAATTTAAATCTTGATTTTGGAAAACGAAGTATGGGATAGGTTCCAAAAGAGTTAGGTAACCTTCCAAAAACTGACAAAAGAAATCATTTTTAATCAGCGAAAATTAATTGCGTGACCATACCTAGTTTGTGGTCTTAATCTAAACAATAATTTCACATTAAATCTTAATTGTGGAAAAAGAAATATATTAGGTAACCTTCCCAAAACTGACCAAAGATAGTTGTGCCTATTCCAAAAATTAATGACAACAATTAACGATCCCTAGCAGCACAACCTTTAATTTGTTCATCTGTCTGGGGGCCGCTGCTTAAAGCTAAGCCTGAGATCATTACAAAAACAAATATGCAAATATGTGTTTCTCTCGAAGGCGTAGTTGTACAGAATGGGGCGAACCTTTAATGGCAGCCATTAGTGCTTTATTACCATTCCATTTCAAGGGCTTACTTGTACACCATATCGTTTAGTAGGGCGAAAAGCCCCTAGCTTTATTAAGCACTCTAGGATAGTTGGAAGAGGGTGGAGCTGTCTAGTCGCAACGCAACCATCATTTTATCTTTAATCTGTCTAATGGGCATTATTATTTAGGGGACAAATTAAAGAATAGCAACAAAAGGCATTGAATGAAGGCACATAATTTTCAATTTTGAATCTAGACTTTATGGAAGTCTGATAAGAATTTAGACCTGGAAAAGTTACATCCTGCAATCATTGTGACGCCATCTTGGCAATCATTGTAAGAAAATGAAAGATTTTTTGTAGGAAAATTTAGTAAGGTATGTGTAAAATGGACGATTCTGGAGTAAAAGCAAGTGAAAATTTCTACCACCAGGGGATGCTGAAACTGAATAAAGTAAACAAAAAGGAATACCAAATAGAGTAAACAGAAACATATTAATACTAACACAAATGATATTCGTTATTTTAGCCTTACAGTTATAGAAATTATGACAAAAATCCTCTAAGATAGCTGGAGATCATTTGTTTTAAAGAGAGAAGCGCCGTATGTAAAGATACCAGAAAAGGAACAAAACAGTTTCTGCAATATTTACACAGTTTACACAGCACTAATTATGAATGGAAGACCTGAGGCTTTTCATCTTTTATTTACTGTAGCTTCAAAAATTACTCAAACAAATGCAATGCAGCAATTTTCGTTTATACAGAAAAGTACTTCTATATTTCTGATACAGTATTTAAGAAACATGCACGTACGATAAATGATCACTTAAGGCAAAAGAGGTTTATCAAATTAAATATCTTAAAACTAAATCTGCATATACCACAAATGGCTAACGCGATAGGATATTTTTTGAAGTGAAACTTCTATAGGCACGGTACATCACAAAAGGAGAACGCTGCGTCTTTTTGCAATGTTTTTGAACTTGGTATGCAGAAACAAATCGCGAGATCGAAACATGTGTGCGCAAACTTATGACGCATTTTTGGTCCAAAAACGATGTTTATACAACATTTTTCTGATCGCTCGTGAGGCGGTCCGGATCAAAGGGAAAATGTTGCAATTTACTGCGCATGCTCAGCCAAACTACGTGATCAACCACGTAACTCGTACACAGCATTCTTCAACATGTTCAAGAATGCAATGTTTCCGGTTTTTCTTGAATGTATGTATGTTGTGTGCATGTTTTATGTTCAGTGTATAATGTTTAATGCAGTGGAGACGTGGCTAAACATACAAACATTCAAGACAAACCTTAAACATTGTATTCCTCAACATGTTGAAGAGCACTGAGCTGTCTCAATCAAAATGTTCAAAGAATCGGGGAAGAAATGCGTCCAGTTTATGGCGCTTCCACCAAGGCTGTAAACAATGGCTGATCACATATCTGAGCATGCGCAGTAAATTTGCAAAAATTTTCCCTTTTATCCGGACCGCCTCCCGAGCAATCGGAAAAATGTTGATTGAAACATGGTTTTTGAACAAACAAAAAAACGTCATAAGTTTGCTCAAACATCACGGTAGGCAAACTTGTTTTTCTTAATTTGTTTCAGCAAACCATGTTGATGAACATTTTTGTCCAATGTTCAACGCAGTGGAGACGTGGCTTAAGAAGTTCACTTCTACAGCGCGCGAGTCACACGCATATTTCTTTCATTTTGTTTTATAAACTTTTCTTGTATGCTCTAGCCTCTATCAAAAAGATTTCCTTTTATATTTAGTTATAGTTCCCTGATTCCATATACCATGCAAATTGCGCCTTTGCTGTCACGCAAACTGTTAAAAACAAGTAAACGAACTGAAAAAGAAATTCTGTACCAGTTGCATAGGTTGTGCAATTAAGTTTGTTTGCCTTAAATTTAGACAAAACTGAATTATTCCTTAACAAATCCCTAGAGTGCACATCGCGAAAGGGACTTAGAACAATTGGATGAAACACCCTTTCAAATCCAGTAGACGTCTTTGCGCCTCTATCTCATTAGCAGTTTCCGATAGATCTCGCAGTAATTTACACAGGGAAAGAAAATTGCAAGTTTGAATAATGGCCACTAGGTAAACCTTCACGTTACGCAAATTAATTCATCAATCTTGTTCAAGAATCGCATTCCAGGAAAGATGCTGTTCAAACAACTCTTGGAGTTTTTGATGAACTGCTCCTTGGCAATTGCAGCAACCCAATTTCGACGCATTACCAGTGAATCAACGTTGTTTCAAAAAGCTGATGTGTTTTAAGGATAACATTTTAACTTGGGAAATTTTACTAGACAATTTTTTCAGCATTCGAACTACAACGGATCCTCTTTGTGGTCATCGATAGCCACAAAATCAAAAAATTTCAACACGTTTTGAAAAAATACCATCACAAATTGTCATAGAAAAATTGTCATGGGGAGTATAGGGCCCAAAATCTTAGGGTAAACTATTTTGGATATATTTAGGATCGCCAGTATTATGCATGGTCCACAGAGTCGAGCACATGTGAAATATAAATTGCATTTTTACCTAACACAAATCAATCACACTTTTAACGCACAAAAATTGCATTTCTACAAAAAAATAATCTCAATTTTAATGCAGAAAAATTGCGTTTTTACCTTAAAAATCACAATTTTACTAAAAAAAAAGGTGCATTTCTACCTACAAAAATCATATTTTTTAACTTAGAAAAATGACACTTAACGCAGAAAAATTGCATTTCTAAAACAGAAAAATCCCACTTTTAATGCAGAAAGATTAAAGAATCTAAAAAAAATGCACTTTACTTAAAAAAAGATGCATTTTTTTGAAGAAAAATCACACCGTTAACGAAAAAAATTACAATTCTAAAATACAAAAATCTCACTTTTAGCCTTAAATAAATTACACTTCACTTTTTTAAAAAAAATGCATTTTTCTGAAGAAAAATCACACCGTTATAACGGTGTGATACAAAAATACAAAAATCTCACTTTTAATGCAGAATAATTGCATTTCTAAAACAGAAAAATCGCACTTTTATTGCGAACAAATATATTTTTACCTAAGAACAATCGCACTTGTAATACAAAAAAATTGCATTTCTAGAGCAGAAAATTCACATTTTTAATGCAAAAGTGCAATTTCCATTTCATTCTTTTTTTCTTGGATTTCCTGGGAAGGGGGATCTATCCAAAATATCCCCTTCCCCTATATACGGCCTTGCATGCAACTAAATACAAGTACTATTTCGAATTCGCAAACCCAATGATATTAATTCATTCCGGAATTTCATAATTTCCTGGTAAAAAACCACAGACTGTCATCATTTGAATTAGGGGAAGGATTTCATACAATTCGAAATTTTGAGAAGAGTTTAGAACAAATGTTCTATAATGCAAGTTTCATCAATATAAGATTTATAAACATAATTCACACCTTAATCTATACCTTAATCTAATAAATAATCTCATGTTTCATATGATTGACAAATACCGTGACAAAAGTCAATTTAATTTTATGTCAATTTCATGGTGGAAATTAGGTGGAAATAAAAGGATAGTAAACAACAACCATTTCACATCCACAAACATCGAATTTTATTATTGTCGTGCAATTTTCTGGTCAGCTATACACTAATTTTAGCCTTAATTAGGCTTTCATTCGTTATAATTGCATAATGTACCCGAACACCATTTGGTGACGCCAAATTATAACTAACAGGCAACGGCAAAGTGAAAGGTTTACTATAGGAAACTTGTTGGGGCTATTAACAGTTTATTAATAATTCACAGTTACAACCCCATTATTTTTTTCCTGGAAAAGCCGACTAGGAGAATTGCAATAAATAATTGCGGCTATTACACACAGCGTTATATTGTACAGTGTGTTCCTCTTATTTTGAAGGTATTTTTTTGTTAATGTCATCGTTCATTTCATTACATGTAGACCATTACATGTAGAGAAGACTGGGGAGCATTGAGACACTTTTTACTACAACATTTCTTGCGGATTCAATAATTGTTCTATTGATCTAAAAGTGTAAAGATATGTGGTTTGACTTAGTGGCTGTGTAGGACAATTTTATGAAGCGAATTCTATTAAATCTACTGTAAAGTTTTAAATCTTTGTGTTAAATATCTAATTTTACCCAAAACGTGAAATATGAATTGAGACAATTATGAATTAGACAAAATTATGCAAAAAGATTTAGTAACTTGTATTTATCATTATGAGTCATAAAAAAGTAGAACCCAATAAAAAAGCACAACTTCGTAAAAATGCTTAGATTTAAATTTAATTATACAATTGCATGGAACAATAGTGTAGGAACAAAAGTTATATATAAAATATGGTCAAAATATTCTCTGGTGGCCCTAAGCAAGCCTGGAGTCTAACGCTCCATTTTTTAATTGACGAATCGATTAATATACTGCTCGAGTTCAATCCAAGTTTTCTTAATTCGTAGTTTCAATATTATTAATCTTTAATTTGTAAACCTTTTCCTGGAGAATTCCTCAAATTTTGTAGTTTTGACTGTTTCTCGAGCACAATTGTTGAAAACGAAAAATTGCGAGATTTGTCACATGTCCGGAAGAAGAATCAAAAGCCTAGTTTTTTCTGAAATTAGCTACAGTTCTAAATATATTTCAGAACCACTATAACCATTAATAATAAAAGATAGCTATGATGATTATAGTAACAATTTGAACTGGTTTTGAATTTGAAGATATGAATTTTTTGTAGTTGATACTCTCTACTTGTTCCAAAATGGCATTCCTACTTTAAAGCTGAAGTGCTAATTAAGCCTCACGTCCATTCAAAAAAGCAAGACCAAGGGGTGAGAACAAAGTGTAAAAAAAACGATGGCAAATTGGGCACGTGCACTAAGGGCACGTATGTGCTTGTCGTCAACCATAGTTACCAGCATGAGTACCATCAGCAGGCCGCCATAATGGCTAAAAAATTGCGCGTGAATTTTTATAGGAATTGCCACTTTATTGCACGATCATCACGACGAATGGCTTTGTTGCAAAAATGCTTGATTGCAATCTTTGGGAAGGGAGTTTTTGATGAGGCGATGCAAAGAATATTTCATGAGCCATGGGGATACAAGGGGGTGGCCATACATCAACATCAATGAAAGACTTGCAATTACAAAGGGGCTCTTTCTCCCTAATATCCCGCTTTGGCTAGCATTTCCCTAACTGTTAGGTTATGCCAAAAAATACTAGACAATAGCTGCAGACTGTAGAGAAGGGCACGTGCAGAAAAGCACACATATATTAAGGGAGGAAACTCATTCATGTACAACTTTTGAGAAATTTGTACTCATGAGTAGGAGTACTGATTATAATTGCAGTTTAATCACGATACTCCATAGTATTAGTAGAGCAATTCGTGTTATTAGTAGTCATATGAAATGAGTGTAATCAAACTTGGGCAAATTGTACTAATGAGCAGGAATACTTATTGCAAGTATATTGGAATCGTACTCCACAGTGAGTAAAGCACAAGTAATATAATCATGCAAAATGAGTAAGAGTAGTACCTATCATAATCAAACTTTGGTAAATTGTACTCATAATCACGTGTAGGAGTATAATGATTACAATTGCAGAGGAATCATGATACTCCATAGTATGAGTAGAGTACATGTAATCAGTATTCATTCGAAATGAGTAATCAAATTTTGGCAAATTGTTCTCATGAGCAGGAATACTGATTACGGGCGAATTGGAATCCTACTCCACAGTGAGTAGAGTACAAGTAATCAGTAATCATACGAAATGAGTAAGAGTAGAATCAAAATCAAACTTTGGTAAATTGTACTCGTACTAATCAGTAGGAGTACATGTAATCAGTAGTCATGAAATGAGTACATGTAATCAGTAGTCATGAAATGAGTACATGTAATCAGTAGTCATGAAATGAGTACATGTAATCAGTAGTCATGAAATGAGTACATGTAAACAGTAGTCATGAAATGAGTAATCAGACTTTGGCAAATTGTACTCAATTGTACTAAAAATTACACGTATATTGGAATCGTACTCCATAGTGAGTAGAGTACAAGTAAAATGAAATCATACGAAATGAGTAAGTTAACATCATAATCAAATTTTGGTAAATTGTACTCACATTCAATATTATAGTAGGAGTATTGATTAGGATTGCAGAGGAATCATAATACTCCATAGTATGAGAAGAGTATATGTAATCAGTAGCCATATGAAATAAGTAATCAGACTTGGGCAAATTGTACTCATGAGCAGGGATACTTATTACGAGTATATTGCAATCGTACTACTCCACAGTGAGTAGAGTACAAGTAATATAAAATAAGTAATCAGACTTGGGCAAATTGTACTCATGAGCAGGAATACTTATTACAAGTATATTGCAATCGTACTACTCCACAGTGAGTAGAGTACAAGTAATATAAAATAAGTAATCAGACTTGGGCAAATTGTACTCATGAGCAGGAATACTTATTACGAGTATATTTCAATCGTACTCCATAGTGAGTAGAGTACAAGTAATAACAAAATGAGTAAGAGTAGTATCATATATAATCAGACTTGGGTAAACAGTACTCATTGTACTGTGTTATTAGTTACTCAAATTCATTCAATATGCTCAATTACTGTCCAACACTGGTTTCAACTACAGTAAAACCTGTCTAAATGTATACTTTTGGGACCAGTGAAAAACATGCTTTAGAAAGGTTCATTTATACACGCGGATCTCAAGTCGGTACCGACACAGTTTATGTTTTTAGAGAGGTTATTCTTTACACAGGATAAATTTAAGACAGGTTCTACTGTATTTAATGAATTTGATATAGTTTTCATCTTTAAGATTTATTCTTAAATTCGTGTTTAATGAGTGTCACAAATTTTTTGACAACGGACATTCAGTGAAAAATGTTGTTCATGCAGCTCGAAAGCCTCATTATAACGGTCATTAATATAAGAATGAATATATAATAAAAATCAAAGTTATACAATAGAAAAACCCTCCTGTCATTTTTTCCCCTTATTTGCATAAATATACCCATATTGATGCTAATCAGCAGCATATGGTAAACGAACCATGCCTAATGCAGATAAAGGACATTCAACTGGCCATGATGACTGCCATGAAAATGAACCATTAATAACGACTTGGTCATATATAACGCACAAATCACAGATGTCGGTAATGCTAATTGAGCAATAAATGGCAATTAAACATTATAAGCAATGTTTACCAGTGACAGTAGTAGTAGTACTGCCTCGACCTGCATCATTAAATTAAATAAACACACAAATATGCTAGAATGCAACAGAGCATGACAGACCAAACAATAATCATGAATTAACCAAATACTAGATATACGTGTTTGATTGCATATATGTCATCCAAAATGTGGTGTAAAATGCAAATAGTCCGATTAACTGTAGCTTTAATTGTGGCTTCAGATCTTGTTCATTTGATCCTAACCAAAGGTCTCCTTTTTTAGTGGATTTCTGAGCTTTATTGAAATTATTGAATCAACATCAGGTATTTATGGTCATACAAGTACAACATATACTTTTACAACAAATATAGTTTACTCTATATTCATTCAAAGCCGTATACATGGGGGAGAAGGTGGGGATAAATCCCCACCCCTGAACCCCTACAAAATATAAAAGTGGAATTAAGCTTTTGCATTAACAGTGTGAATTTTCTAAGGTTAAGGTGCGATTTTTCAAGTAGAATTTTAAACACAATTTTTCAGCATTTAAAGTGCCATTTTTGTGTTATAGAAATGCAATTTTTCTGTTTTGGAAATGCAATTTTTCTGTTTTCTAAAACATGCATTAACAGTGTGAATTTTTTAAGGTAAAGGTGCGATTTTTCAAGTAGCATTTTTTAAGGTAAAAACGCAATTTTTCAGCATTTCAAGTGCCATTTTTCTGTTTTAGAAATGCAATTTTTCTGTTTTAGAAATGCAATTTTTCTGTTTTAGAAATGCAATTTTTCTGTT
>JAQGBW010005468.1:0-11957 GCA_034698625.1 Julus scanicus
GCCGCAAAAACTGACGCCGCAAAAAACTTATCGCAACTTAAAAAAAAAAAAAAAAAAAAAAAAAAAATTGGCTCCTCACGTTCGGATAATTGAGGATCCGGATGATTGAGGTCCGGATAATCGAGTTTCTACTGTACTTTTCAAAAAGAAAATATGCATGAGACTCTCACATGGTAGAAGCGAAACTTAGCTCCTAGTAAAAAGTTTATTTTATGCATTGCTTTCTAGCATATATAAGTTAACGATTAACTGCCTGCAAGGCGAGAGTAGCAGCTAAGCGTTTCCGTGACGTTCACTTTTCGTGACGTTCAGACCAATTTGCCCTATATACTGCGCCTATAAGGGGAGTCTGGGCTAAAATGGACACCGTGTGGACAGGGGTGGGGATAATTTTTAGAGGAATTTCATGGATGTCTTTTTTGAATGACCCCCAAGGGCTGTCCTGTTCCGACCATAACGACTTCCAGCCTCAGCCCAAAACCTGCTGACGGATTGTTATGCATGGCACCAGACTCACTCATCCCACGGGATCTGGGGGAGGGGGTCAGATACTCTGGTGATGAGTGGTGCAATGTTTATTATGGGTGGTCATTATCGAGTGTCTAATTATAGTCCTTAGCCGCTTGTTGTCCAAAGCGCAGCTGGCTCTGATAATTGCCCACGAGGAAAACAAGCCGTTCGCACCTTGTGGTAGAAGAAGGAAGAAAAGGATCATCAATGGCGGACCTCGCACACTCCTGCAAAACCTATTTCGGAATGTTTGCACTACAATATTTAGAAAGACGGATTTATTATCCATGGCGTGCGTGAAACGGTCGATCCCATTGTGCATAGCTCAAGGCAGACCTGTTATGCAACCGGCGCGGTGGTGTGAATTACCTGTGTTCGATGGAGGGCGATCAGTTACCTCGACTGGTGCAACATATTCAACGGAAACAAGATGGCCGACATAATGTATGATTCGCAACGGTTCGTCATAAGTGGAACCTGAGATTTACGAAATTGGCATAAAATCAAATACTTATAGTATTTACCGAATTATTATGTTGAATAGTTCTGTTTGAAGCTTTTTCCAGCAAGATTTCACGAAAATCTTGGGCAACTTATAATGTATTAGAATGTAATGTTATATGAAGAAATGGAATTTATTTCTAAAATTCTTTTGAAACTATAGTAATCAATTCTGCAAGACTTCTTCCAACGAAAATTAAACTACTTTTCGTTACATGTTATTAGTTTTTTGATCTCTTCAGTAAAGATTCATCTAGAATCTCTCAGGATATTAGCAAGATCTGTAAAATAGGGCTTGATCTTGTCCCTAAAATAAGAAATGAAACACGTTGCCCTCAATTAGTATATCAATTAAATAATATTATCTAGAACATTATAGAGCATTATAGAAAATGAATTGTCATATTATGCTCTTTATAGTGACCTTATAAAAAAATCCAAGAATCAACACTCGATCATACTTGTTACATAACTAATGAAACTAAAGTTTTAAAGATAATGCTTAAATCTTTAAAGATATGCTGGTTATATAGTCTATGTTAATATTGTAAGCTTTGTCACATACAAATTCATAGCTACTAAAACATAACAGAATGCCTGAAATGGAGGCTAGACATATTACTGCTTTCATAAAAAAATATCATTGCTAAAATAGTATAAAGTACAGCATCTAAAATAGTATAAGGTACAGCATCTAATATATGTATAAAATCATCATGAGAAATAAAATGTCCAAAAAACACTTTTATTAAAGGTGCCTTTATCGGTGTAGTATTTTTTTTTTTTTTTTTTGGTTTTACAAAGCACCATTTTTATTTAGAATGTCGTGGGGATCGAGGAGAAGCCACTGTTATTTAAACGCTATTTTATTATGCTTAGAACACACTATAGGAAACACGAAATTGAAATATAGTGTATGCGAACCAAGTTGTCGAAACATAGTTTCATAAAATTTCTATTAAGATGTTTGTCCAAATGTATCTGTCCACATCTGCTGAAACTTGATTGCAGAAATCTGGTGAGCATCCACATATCGCAAACATATTTGCGAGACCCTGTTTGTGTTTCATGTTTACTATAGTGCATACTAGGCATTTTGCATCCCTTAGTGGTCCATTAGAATGCAACAGTGTAAGGATCACCAATACAGATTTTTTTAGCCTGTTTTGGTTAAGTTAATCATGCAATAAAAAGTAATCTGTTCAAGAATTTAACACGGGTAAGGGGGAGAGGGTTACCGTGCCCAATTTCAGGAGAAATTGTGCAATTCCATTTAGCGATTTGGCGGGATGTTATTTTGTAATAATGAATATGTACATGGGAAACAAGATGTGAATTACAAGAAAAATTAAAACATTTGAATAGCTTCATAGATAAGTTTGTGTATGTACCACAACGTGTCCCAATTTACAGAGTGGAGCATTTCTGTCACATTCGCGGAATGTTGATAATCGCCCTTAACAAATCTGGCTGCCATATGCTAGACCGTCTCTATATCTGAATATCTATACCATCCTGCTAGGGTTCTGAAAAGGAGAGCAGTATTCCAAGGGAAACCCAGAGTTGCGTAGCCAGTATCCTTTACATTTTCAGCACATTCTCGAAATACGTGAATGAATCTAAGGCGTTGGTTCGCTGCACCAACAGTTTTTGTGAAATGGTGATTTCAAAACAGGTATTTTGGTAATATGAACCCCAGATATTTGACAGTATCATCGACAGCAAGTTGAACATCACCCAGAAAGTTACCCAGGTTGGCAAGTTTTCCGTTTGCGAGAGAAATGCAATAATGTGCTTAATTTGGCAATGTTTTGAAAAAAAATTCTAATTTCGGTAAAAGAACAAACGAATACTATTCGATGGTCTTCCATGACAGATGAGCTGGTTTTTGATGCAATTTCAATGGGATAACTAACCCATATCATACCATGACTGGTGCTGTTTGAATTTTTCGGCATCACTATGAGGTGCGGAACCATAAATGGTTTCAATCTGGTGAGCCATTAAGCGGCGCTACCTGTGAGCTTATGCCTACACAAAATGGAATATTAAATCTGATGTTTCGGAACATCTCTCTCCCTGGATGCCTGCAGCGACACTATCAGTGGGTCTATGGGATGCCACCGTTATCGACCAAAGGCAGCAGTCCGCCAGGGGCGCGCCTTATTACATCGCGGCACCCAGCAGACCACAAATATGGCGGCCGCAGTCCTGGACATGTGTAGATCTCCAGATTTGAATCCTGCACAGAGACTTAATCGCAGCATCTCTGGGCGCTGGCAGCACGCATGCAAGGTGGTTTAATTAGTTTTCAGCAAACAAGTTGTTTACGGACACCCCGGACGCCCTCGAACGATTCACTTATAGGAGCTCATCAACAGCAACAAACTCAACATTTGCCTCGAATTTTGGCCTAGGGAAATAATGGGCATTTTCATAGCCGCAAAATGGTCTTCTTGAATGACCCTATGATAAACACTTGGGCAAGTCAAGTATTGATTATCGCCATAAACCAATTTGATTGGCCAATAAAATTTGTCAGAAATGTAAATTATACGACAACAAGTCTACTGAGGATGCAGGATTTTTCCATGAATCCTGCTGTTATTATGGCTGTTAATATACCCATTCTTATAAATTAAAATGTTGTACCTTATTATACATTTTCAAATATATTTGTAGGCAACAAAATGCGTTTAAAATGTAATTTTATGAATACATTTTAATTTGTTTACATATGCATTTTTACAAGTAGGTACTGCAGTATAGATCCAATCTTGACCATTCTCCAACTTAAGCATTGCACGGTTCAGATGGATGCAAAAAAAATAATGTTTCCAAATTTAATCCCCAGAAAACACGAAATGTACATGCATGTACAGGGTGGCCACCAAAAAGGGAAAAACCATTTTCATAAATTCGCAACTATTTTGTTTTTTAATCAAAGTAAATCCAATTTTGCACAAATATAGGCAACAAACTTGCGAACAAAACAGCTATTTCAATGAATCTGCGCTTAAAACACCATGAGTTTTTGTCTACTTAGAATTATCGATGAAACTGAAAAAAAATGTTGAGAAATTTGCATCATATGTTCCAAATAAAAGTGTTATTGAATTTAAAAGGAAGTTTTACACGTCAAAAAAAAATCTCCATTTAATACAACGTTTACTCCTATAGTGGTCATTAGGCGTTAAAATATGGGAAACAAGATTTGAATTACAAGAAAGATTAAAACGTTTGAATAACCCCATATAACTTTTCGTGTCTGGACCTCAACGTGTCCCAATTAAGAGATGATTTATGTCACACTCGCGGATGGTGGTAATCGCCCTTAACAAATCTGGCTGTCATAGCGGCTAAATCATCTCTATATCCTGAATATTAAATATGATAAATGAACCCCCTGTATGTATATATATGATCGTTTCATGTAAAAATAGTCATACATGAGTAGCAATATATCGACAACTTACTGTACAGTACATAAAATTAGAATTTGACAATTGTTAGTAAAACTGACTGCATTTGCCAAAAAAACTTTAAACAATAGAGTGCGAGTATTTTTCGCAGAGAATAAATCAGAATTTTAGAAAGCTTAGCGTAATATATACAGGATTCGCTTTTGCATAATCCCAAACAGCGAGTGATAAAGGAGGTTATGCTCCCCACAATGCTCGAGCTTATCTACTAATTTCAAATTCCTACACATGTCCTCGTACACTTCAAATCCGATCTAGTTAAAATTCACCGTCTCATTTTTTATAATGCAGATGCAAAATGTGGGATGTGGTGCAATTTTCAGGTGTCATCTTCCATAATGGTGACTACCCGCAATTAAGCGCTTCAGCTGCCCTTTAAACGCAGAGGTAGGTCAGGGGCGGGCTTTTAGGGGCAAGTAGGAAAGGTGGAAAATTACACCGAATTAATTCGTGACTCACAATTAGATGAACATCGCCGATTTTATGTTGTTGCATGCAGTTTTTTTTCTACGCCATTTTAATTTTTTTTTTTTTAAGAAATTAAGCCGATTAGCAGCTGCAATAACCGATAAAATCATCGAAACCTGCTCAGAGCTGCTGTAACGGCTTTAATTCAATTTGGAATTAATTAAAATGGTTGCTCGACGATGTTCCTCTAGATGGCGCCATTATCTTAATTTCGTTGAATTGGAAGATAAACAAAACGTTCCTTGTTAACATTTATTGTTTTTCCGCCTCTTTTTGGTATCATTGAAGGTGCTTTAAAAATGGGATAACTGTGGTGACGTCGATGAAATTCAACAGAAATTTGGCAAAAATCCTAAATGGTACTTTTGCAGTCCAGTTAGGGGCCATTCAAAAAGGACGACCACGAAATTTCTTCTAAAATTTATAAGTCGCCTTCTACACCCTGTCCGCACTGTGTCCATTTTAGTTTTAGAGTATGGTGTCCAAAACATTTGTTGGAATGTACTAAGGCCCATCCTATAAATTTCCAAGCTCCCGTCTCGCTACTAATCCTACATTTTTCAATATTTTTCTGATTAACGGAAATTTCCTGACTTCAAAATTCAAGCATAAAACTGGTGTTTAACACAAATTTAGGCACACTAGCACTACTCGCTACTAATTGCATGACATTTTCCCAGATTTTTCTGATAAACGAAAATGACCTGACCTCGAAGGGAAATTCCAGCATAAAATTGGTACAATTAACACAAATTAAGGCATAATTCACGACTTTACCCTTTCACTGATCTTTAAAACTCAATTAAATGGAATATCCAAAAATTGAAAACATTATCATTATTGGATGCCCTGTCCACATGTCAGCAGACACCTCAAACCCCTCTTGGGGACGTCCTTTTTGAATAGCCCCCAAGCATAAGAGAAAGAATTTTAATTATAACTGAATGGAGAATTGTAAAAGTCTATAAAAAAATGTTATTTAACGTTCCTGAGATTCGTTCAATATACTATAACTTTCTCCATTAAACAGTTTCTAAAAATAAGTACAAGTTTAGCTTACCAGTAGACTGAACAGGTCTGTTTTCTTGTTTGTTTATCAATAATAATTTAATGACCAACACTACGTGTTAATTTCACATGTATAATAGGTAGGGGAAAGGAGACGAATAGATAAAAGTAATTATTTGAGGGGAAGAAAAGCTATCGTGATCAATTTTTATAGGAAATTTCCAGTCAATAGACTGGCAACAACTATATAAAGCCACAGTGGAATCGGTCACTAATGCACGAGGTGTTCACAGTTCAGTGATTCTATCCAAGTTTTTAAAACCGGTGTCCAAAAGTATGACAAATTTAGTGTTTAGGAATTTACATTTACCCTTAATCGATTACACACTTCAGTTGTGCAAAACACATATTGCTACAATAAATCAACGCATTATTGGGAAATGCATAATAAAAATTTATTAAAAAACAAGTATGTATAACCAATCAAGTGAGTGAAAACAAAAAATATATAACATCTATAAGTAATAAATATAGGAAAGTAAAGTCAATAGCAGGTATTTACACATCTACTTTTGATTGCAGCTTGTCATTGTAACTAATATTTAAAATACAAGTGACATGTCATTAAGATGGTTTGTTCGTGTTCTAAGACACCTGCATGAGGAGCATGTTAGAGCTCTTGATTCAGGGCGAATTTTTAGACCGGTGTTGTCGCCGAAGTATAACTATAGGGGCAGTGAAATGTTCAATAATAGGGCTTGTTGGCCATGCCATTGTTAGGATTCCAACATTCTACCACTATGGGGTATGGCATATTATAATGCATTAGCACAATTTTTCGCTTCATATATATCCTATGGTGCAAATGGCACAACCAACAAGCCACTCCAAACAATAATTTACCCTCTACCATATAACATTTAGTTCCGTCAATTTTGATGTATCACAGACAAATCACAACCAAGGTGGCTGTTTATATCTTGCGAGAAATTAAAGATACATTAAAAACAACTAGTCCAAACGATACTATCCGAAAGTTTATTATAAATAATACTTCTGTATAATAGGGAGGAAGCATTAATTAAGAGATAGGAAATTATATAAATAAATCGTTTTTGCAAATGTGCATTACGCGTATATACGTAAAGCTGAATCATGCTAATACGAACTACAGTAATTAGGAATACATGTTTTGTAATCGCATTTTAAATACTATGTATATACACCAATACCTCGTTTTACTACCTAGATGCGTTCTGGAAAAGTAGGCTGTACAGCGAAAAGCCGTATAACGAATCAATTATTACCATAAAAACCGGCCGTGCCAATTAGAGATCCATTCCAATGTTTTACAAAATAATATATTTTTTTAGTTCATAAAGCATTTTATTCTTTTTATTTTCAATGAAAGTGCTTACGTGAAAATAAAATTACAAAACAATGTACAATAAATGTTAATTTAAAAAAAATCATATAATAAAAAACTACCAGTGGCGGCTCGCCCATAGGCAATGTGGAACTGCAGCACCCCCAATCACTGGATATCATCAATAACATTTAATATAACAAGTCTTTTTTTCTTTAATTCTTTTTAATTTCATTTATTTTTAATCTATTGTTTAATTTATTTAATAAACTCTTTAATCATCCCGCAGTTAATGAAAAAAGTTTTTAAAAAAGCTGTATGCAACTGTGTGTTTTACAGTTCCAGCGGCGAGATGTTTGACTGCTGTGTGCATGCGCACATTATTATGCTGCATGCCGGGCTGCGAGCAAGAGGGGACTGTCGCTCCCGCAGTCGCGACTGGTGTGCTTCATAGCATAACTCCGTAGCATTACTCGCAGCGCCGCCACTGAAAACAACAAAATGTTTCAAAACTGTTTTAATCTGATGACGAACATTAAACATGAAGAATCAGTAAGCTATAATATGCTGCCATCATCACTTTCTGCTTGTTATGGATTCACCCACTTTAAAATATTGTTTCAACGTTGTCTGCTTTGCTTGCTTTGCCTTGCTTTCTGCTTCTTTTTGCAGGCAAATGATTCTTCCTTTGTAATGACACCCCATGTAAATTTTTCTTTGGCCGTATAACGAAACATTGTGGGCCGTATATCGAAAACGTGCTATAATTAAAAAAGGCCGTTATAGCGAAAAGCCGTGTAAAGAGCGGTCGTATATCGAGGTATGGGTGTACAATGTATGTGTATTTTCAGTTGTACTGTAATACTAAAGTTTTCTCTTTTATCTAACATATTTGATTATTAGATTTTCGGATTGACGGGATTGTACCTACTGTATAGGTTTATAATTTGCATGTCTTGATTGAAATATGGGGCATTCATACAATGTATGAACATTACAATAGTAAAATTGTAATTACTACAAATTTTGCAAATGATTGAAATACAATCATTTGAACATCCTTCTTTCGCAGAATTCTCCCTATTTTGTGAAACACGTGTAATTTTTTCTAACTGGCTAATATGTGCGTAGCTACTTTTTGGAGTTAAAACTACATTTTTACTTTGTACATTTTCCAACATAAGTTTTTTTTTTAATTGCACTTTTGAAGAAAAAAAAAATTACGGTTACTTGTTGACAGACTATGCTTTCATAAAAAAGTCTCTCGTTATTGTTGATTAAGTCGAGTTTTCAATTGGTCATTAATTTAAACAGTGAATTGTGCTACCGGCCATTACTAGAGGCACGTACTGGTTTCAATTTTATGCAATTATATAATTATAAATTTCCATAAAGGCTAATTAATTTGAAGGAGACAATGAGCTTTCTGGCCGCTCATGTAGAGGGCGCTAGTAATCCAAGTAGGGTAATAATAGATTTTAATAGTAATCACATCCGGTTGTTGATGACGCGCGACGCAAAAGCGTTTTTCACCTGTTCCTTTGACGCATTTTTCAACGCAATAATTTTCAGTTTTAGGCATAGTGTGGCGTTTATTACGAAAAAGGAGATATTCTTCTCTAAGATTTCCACAATCAATTCACATATACATTTTTTTTTAAAGAAAAGTGTAATTATCATGCACCGAAGCAATTACCAGGTTTTTTGGCAACCCCAGTGTTAGTAACGAGAGGAGAATGAAGTTATATTTTCTCCTAAAATCGCTTTCGTGCCAAAACGTCAAGTGTTCTTTTATATTCAAAAAAATTTTATTTACATTTACAGGGACTAAAATCGAAATTAACTAAACACCAAAACTTTATTTAGATGGTAATTTTCCTATAATATAAATGTTTATCTAAAATATTTCAAAAAGGTGAATTAACCAAACAAAATTGTGCAGCAAACACTATCTAACAAAACTTCAAAAATAATAATACTTCGTGAAAAATGCTTCCATTTAAATGAAATTTGGTACTTACATAGAACAAAAATGTAGGAACAAAAAATTCTTTCGGACATGCGACAAATCTCGGATTTTTTTCATTGTTCAACAAGCCGGTGAGCGGGCGCACCGTGCTCAGGAAACGCCACAATTCATCGAACCAAAACAATGGCCATCAAACAGTCCAGATTTAAATTCAATGAACTACAAAATTTGGGGAGTTTTCCAAGAAAAGGTATACAAATCGAAGATCAATAATATCAAAGACTTGAAATTACGAATTAAGAAAACTTGGATTGAATTCGACCAGCGAATAATCGATTCGTCAATCCAAAAATGGCACGTTAGACTCCGGGTTTGCTTAAACGCCACCAAAGAATATTTTCAGCACATTTTATAATTCATTTTTGTTCCTACACTATATTGTTCTAGGTAATTGCCAAATTTCTTTTAAAATCTAAGCATTTTTCATTAAGTTGTGATTTTTTATTGGGTTCTACATTTTTATGGCTCACAGTGTACATATTTCACTTGAATTACTTTCTACTTTTTACATCTATGTAACAGTTTATAATTTCGTGTTAACTTCTCTTTATACAGGATGTTGTGGTTAACTAGGGATTTCTAGGGATTTTGGTGAGGTTGGTGCTGTTTGGTAACACTGTTAATAAAGTATGAATAAATCCAAGATGGCAATCATGCAGGTTATTTCTATGCTTTAATCTACACACATATCACTCAAATACCAGGGAGTGACCACAGATGTTTGAGAGGTTTAGACCTATACTTCGCTGATAGCCATTTCGAACTTTCCCGCCAATTTATATTGTGCCAAATCCCATTATATCCAATTAGGGCTGTTTGCACCAATAAAGGTTAAGCTAAACCTGAGGTTAACCGTGAGTTAACTACGGAAAAGCATTGCACCAAAGGAAGTTATCAGTTGACCATTGGTTAACTTAAGGAAAAGTTAACCCAGCTACTAGGCAGGGTTAACCTAAGGTTTACAATAAAATGGAGGTCGAGTCAGATGAAGATATGCTGTTTATGGACTTTATGGATGATGTCTACCAATCTACAAAGCATGTTACATTAGGGGCCGTCAATAAGGGGGTCCACACATTTGTGATGATGTGTGACGAGAGGCAGGGGCAGGTGTTTAAGAAATGTGATGTCACGTCAAAATTAAAATGCGTTTTTTTAATTTTTTGATTTATTTAATGATAATGTAACCGTTTTCATTTTGTGACATGCATATTATTGATTGTTGTGATTCTCTCACTATTCTTCGTTGTTCTAATACAAAGTTTTAAAGTATTTTTTAGTTATAAAGGGGGAGGGGACAGGGGTTTTGTCACAAATTGTACTACACCCCATGCATATAATGATGTCACAACCCGCCGATAACTTCCCCCCCCAAATTATGTTTTAATAATTCTATATTCTCTCATAATTTTATCAGGAAGAAAGTTTTAAGTCACTACAGGACCCAATCTTTTTTCCCGACTGCTGTTTAAAATTTCAAATGTTAAAAAAATAAAAATAAATGTTACCGCATATTTTTTACCATTTGAAATAAATTTTGACTGTGTGATGTCACACTACCGAACCACCCCCCTCCCTCCCATGGTCGCAATTGTCACAACAAAACAAACAAACCACTCCCCCCCTAGGTGTGACATAATTTTTGAATGGCCCCACAGAGCTTTGTGACATCATATTTGAGGGGGTCTGACTATTTGTGACCTAGTGTGACATGGGGGCTTCAAAAATTGCGTGACGTCATTTATGGACGGCCCCTTACCAAGATCACATCGATTTGATGACTATGATGATGTCAAATTTAAAGCACGTTTCTGGTTAAGTAAAACGGCCGTGTTAAAACTACTTGCTCAAGTAAGTTGAAATTCCTAGCGGCGACAGGTTATCTACAGGTTTGCTAACCTCAGGTTAAAAATCCCTATAGTAAAATGGTGCAACAAAAACCTGCTAGCCCTTAGGTTAACTCGTGGTTTGATATAACCCCAGGTTAGCTAACCATTTATTTAACCTTTGTTGGTGCAATCGGCCCTTCAAGGATATTTTCAATAATTTATTATAATGTTATATAAACGCAATTTTTGCTTAACCTACCCACCATTATCATACCTGGCCACGCGCCAACAATATAGGGACAAGTTGTCAGCGAAGTACTTGTTGTCGTCAAAGGGGGACATGGCGTTTGAGAAGTAAAATATATGTAGCACTATGCATGGAGGACGTGTTGGAAGTAAGCATTTTAGTGCATGGTACTAAATAAAGATATAATTAATTGTGGGATATGTTTAATCGGTGGTAAAAAGCTTCAAAAAGAAACAAAAATCAAAACAACGAACGCTGGACCTATTTTCTAAACATGTATAGGACATGTGTTGCGGTAACATTAATTGCATGGTGTCATGCCATGTTCTTCATAACATGGAACAAATTCATGCAGTTTTCAGTACAATAGTTTTATAAATTTTTCTATGAAATTGGATCGGTTGGATTGCATTACATGGCCTTTCGCTTTAAGGCTCCTTCACACTGTCACGTTGCGGCTGCGTTACGGAGGCCTGCTTGCAATTTTGACGTCACTAGCAGACAGCTACCGCAGCCG
>JAQGBW010005469.1:0-11956 GCA_034698625.1 Julus scanicus
TTACTAGGCCTATGTGAGTTTCGAAATTATGACGCGAATGGTAACCGTTATTTTTGGTGCTAAATCTCTCTAATATCGTTCAGCGGTGGTGAAACGGAAAAGTAACGGCGAGGCGGCTAACGGCTAGCTGTAAATCGGCTTACGCGGCTTAGCTGTGTAAAGGCGAGAACTTTTCATAAAACGGTAGTCGTATACATTAGCAACATTTGAGGCCATGTCACTGAAACATCCCCTTCTTGTTTTTTTATATTCTTTTTACAATATACTTATCTAAGTTCACACTTGGACTTGTAAGTTCACAAGCGAACTTAGTAAATAAATATTTTTGTAAAATTGATTTTCTATAAATCATTCCTTCCGATCACAACTATAATGTTGTTGTTGTAATTTTTTTTAAACTGATTTTCTCGTTTATGACTATGTGAAATGTTTCATTAGTCGATATGCAATTTCCGTTTTAAAATTGTCCACTTTTTTAATAAACAAAAAAACAGCATAAGTTTTATAAAATAATATATATGTACTTTATTCTAGTTCTGACCATCTTAAAAGGGTTAGTTCTTCGCCTTGAGGTAAACGGCATTTACACGTTGTAATCAACGCATTCAAAAAATGTAAAAAATGAGTAAATGAAGAAAAAAATGTTGACACTGGTTTTTGTTAGGTGTGCATTTTGTGCTGATTCAGTTGTAAAAGTTAACAAGTTTGATACGCACTTTTTCAGCTCGAGTTTTGGGTACTCTTTTTTTAGCAACTCTTTGACCGCCATGCCATTCAATTTTATCTGATTTAAAAGCAAAAGCGTGCACTAAGTTTTTGCGTATCAGTTTGACAGCTTACTTTGCAACAGCAGCAGCCGTAAATGAATTAACTAGAAATAATTACGAAAATAGTTTTGTGGTCCGCTGCATTCGTCGTGGCCTTCGTTGAAATCTCGGAAATGCGATTAATTAAAAAAAAAAGTGCGTATTGTTTCGCGTTGTAGGCCTACGTGGAGCTCCGTCATTAATCTGATCAAATTCAAGGAGTTCCCATGCCCCCTCAATTGCCCCAACCGTCGTTACCCCATTGCTGTTTCCCGTATACTCCGTTTCATCATTAATTGCTTTCCAATGAGGTTGTGGGGTTCAAAGGCCATGCAAGATTAGATTTAATCTCGAGGAGCTACCCCCTCTTCAAATTGAATGATGATTGCGTGATCACATGTATATAATCTCCACATTATTATGATATAAGTGATATAAACCACGCATCTTGTAATTTCGATACAATTCTATCGTAATTACACTTCAAGTAAACAACATTGTAGCTAGCTTACCATTGGTTAGAAATGGAAAATTTTCCTATAACATTTTGACAGTTCAAGGAATACTTCTATTTTAGGAGTCCTATCGATGACAAATGGAAAAGTCAATTGCTTCCAATCCAAAGATTAGGGTAACCGACAATTAAATCAGGTGCAATGCATCGTGGCAATTAAGGGCTTTCAAAATGGACGACAGTTTGCACCCGTTTACTTTTGCAAATGAATAAGCATTCGAGTGTGGTCACATGCCTCGAGTGACAATTAATTGTACATTTCGTGTTAATTGCAATTAAGCATTCATAATGCAAGATCGGTAGCACGTAGCCTACATTTGTCTAAGTTGGCGGTCGTGTTTATATTATCAAGGACGAGTTTCCAAGCATGTTCACAGAACGTTTTTCTAAAATACAGTGCCATTGTTTTGGTATTATTTAGTTTTAAACTATTACACTTTACTAGAATTCGACTTTTTAAATTTCGCGTTTTCAGAATAATATATTATGTATACATAATATCATTTCCATACTCTTCTATTATCACTGTACTAAGTATACCTTTATAGGGCATCTAGATTGTGAGTCGTAACAAAGTAGAACCCAATAAAAAATCACACAACTTCGTGAAAAATGCTTCGATTTAAATGAAATTTGGCACTTCATAGGACAGTAATATAGGAACAAAAAATTAATTACAAATGTGCTCAAAATGTTATCTGGTGGTTTTTACACAAGCACGGAGTCTAGCGCGCCATTCTTTGATTGACGAATCGAGTATACGCTGGTCGAGTTCAATCCACGTTTTCCTAATTTGTAATTTCAAAGATTCGATATTATTAATCTTCTATTTGTAAACCTTTTCCTGGAGAACTCCCCAAGTTTTATAGTCCACTGGATTCAAGTCCGAACTGTTAGGTAGCCAGTGGTTGGGTTCGATGAACTGTGGCGTTTCCGTTGCAGCAGTTCAACTGTTTCTCGAGCACTGTGAGCAGGCGCACCATCTTGTTGATAAATGAAAAAAATCCGAGAATTGTCGCATGTCCGGAAAAAGTTTTTTGTACTTATACCATTGTTGTATTTAAGTGCCAAATTTCATTTAAATCGAAGCATTTTTCACGAAGTTGTGCTTTTTTTATTGGGTTCTACTTTTTTATGACTCACAGTGTATTGACAATGCAAACTATACAGACAAGCAATTTATCATTAGCCTCATTCCTGCATGTTAAGCCATGTTTGCAACATAGCCATGCACGCTCTGTGACTCCAAAAGAAATCTTTGGTACATGTAATTAATGATAACGATAATTAACCGGGACTATGTTGCTTTTTTTTTTACAAAGCCCACATAATGAAATATAATCCAACTTAAAAGCAAGACGTCACTATTCGTACGTCACATTAGTAATTTTACTCTTCGCTAATTTATAGCTTTAGTAACACCCCATCCCCAAGCTTAACTTACAAAAACACCTAATAAATCACACTGTAATTAAAATTAAAGATTACCACTCATTGACTGGATGCTCAACACGTGCTTTGGATTTATGCTCCTGGCATGAATATTCAAATTGTAGCATATTCTTGATATATATTATATCATAAAAATGGAGAAGTATACATTGTATATAGTATAAGAGCCAATTGTGTTTAAGTTTTTTTTTTACTGTTATAAGCTAAGTTTGGGAAATTTTGTGGAATACGAGATGTGACGAGTAGTAACTCGCGAGAGTTAACTTTTTTAAACATCCATTTTTTTGACCATTCTTTATAGTGGGATTCCTACAGTTAGGGAAATCCCCATTACACAATCTTGTTTCTTAGATAGTATGCTTCATAACAGGGTTAGACCACAGAAAAACCCAACTGACCCATACACACCACTTGAAAAGGTAATCTGTACCGGCACCCCCTCCGTGAGTATACACTGGATACCGAATTAACCACCTAGTTGAGAATTAATTTTCTGACACCAGAACTCCACCCCCTTAATAAATGCTAATTGCTTACGAAAGTTTCGTTATGCGAAGGAGTCGCCCACGACAGCGGCCCGGCCCAAATAGACGTGACCCTGCCTAATTTATGCGAGTTGAAATGAAAAACCGCGATTAATCAAGCCGAAAAAAAACCCATTCCAGACCCAGAAACTCATTATTTTAATTAACTACGATTTTCAGCGTCCTTTGAAAAAGCTACAGCTCAGTGCATTGCAGCTGTGCTGCATTTTTTCCCCTAGAAAATCCCTATCAAACTAAAAATTCCTAGTAATCTGGTCATTATCTCGTTGCGCATCGACCGACTAATTTAATCAGCAGATTGTCCGATTAGCGAGAGGGTAAAATCTACGCGTATAACCCGTGAGATAAAGCAAATAAAAATTACACAAATTAGCAGAAATGACTTTTTGATAGCACTTATAAAAATGCAACTTTTACTTTAAAAAGATTGCCGCGCTGCTTAATTAAGCCCTTATAGTATTTTCATGGCAATCGTGTGGTTAACATAAATGTAGTATTTAACGAGCATCAAATTAATAGTCTGCTGACAGTGGACGTAAAAAAAAGCAAACGATATGTTTATGTCCAAAATATAGTTATTCATGCCGAGTAATAATAATGACAACAACAAAGTAGTTAATTTATAGATTTATAGCCTATACAAAACGAACACATAAACATGTTGATGTGGGGTGTAACGACACATCCGGTCATTTGGCCGAAGGGTGGTCCACTGCCAGCATGCAGTGGTCATCGATATCAATTATTAGGCCATGCATGAACAAAATTTTAAAATATTGCAAGAAAAAATGAGTACGCTTATTTCATCATTACCACACACAAACGCACAAGTTTTATCATTTATGATCCTATTTACCTGATTACTTCAGGTTATATAGGGATAATTTGAATACCGTGAAATGTGGATACTTTGGGTCAGTTTTTAGTGTTACGATCCCAAACTTACCAGGTCAAATAGAATCAACACTCCTCTTTCATAATATGGCATCATTTTTTACTCTTATTACTACTATATTACTTCTCTTATTCCCATCAATTTCTGTTCAAAAGTTACACTATCATGTGGGGTAAGTTTGAGCTAGGGCATTTTTCAAGGCACATCCCTAGTGAAAAAGTTATACATTCCATAGTATTTCCCATATACAGTAGAACCTGTCTAAATGCATCCTGTGTAAATGATTAACCTCTCTAAAAGCATATAATGTTCCGGATCCGTATATATAAATGAACCTGTCTAAACGCCTAATCTGTCTAAAAGTATATTTCTCACCGGCCCCAAGCGTATGCGTTTAGACAGGTTCTACTGTATATATCCATATTTGATATTTTCCATAATATTTCTGAAAACCCACGAAAAAATAGCACAAAATACTTATTCAGTTGCTTAATTAATTGAATATAGAATAAAATGATGAAATTTGCAGAAACTCAAGTTTTGGTCAGTCATAATGCCTATATATGTGAAGTAAAAGTAATAAAAGGGTCATTCCCATCTTACTTTTTTCATAGCCGTGCCGCCATTTTTAATCGTCAATTTAAATTTAACGTATGGTGGAACCGTTTATTTACATTTGCTCAACCTTTTTACCCCAATTTAAATCATGCACTGGTAGGTTAATTTAAAAATTTAAACGCTCACTTTCACGGCGAATCAAAATTAATTATGCCTTCTTGAATTACCCCACTTATATCCACTTTATGTATAATTTAGTGTAATTATCTAGAATTTCCAAGCGCATACATGGCCTAGGAACCAAAATTTCGTAACTCAAGCGTATCAAATAATCCAAACAGCTACCGCTCACAATCTTAATGACCACTTGACCATTTGCACCTGAAACTTTTCTTTTCAGCGAAATTTTCCGACAGGACATGTCCAAATTTAACATTTTAAGCCTGATGGATAAATAGGATACCTTATACATTTATTGCACCATTTGCCCTGCGGTAGGCCTAATTAATGAGGAAATATAGGTTATACATTTAAGGAAATTTCGGCAGCATGAAATTTAGATTTGATTTTAGACAACAGAACAATTTCAGGCGTATGTGCACAGAAATGACCACTGGCTATTTGGACAGCTAATGGCCTAAAATGTTATAAATCTGGGTCTTGACGTGCATGGGGCGCACGCCGCGTGATAAAAACACTTCCTAGTGATTATTCACACGCTTATCCAAAGATCTGATTTAAAATCATTTTAATAACCAATAACTTATCGATATCTGAATTATGTAAAACCCGAAATAATCACATGCAAATAGCTCAAATATTAAAACTGGTTTAGTTTTTGTGTGTTTTTTTTTCCCCATCACATGTTGATTTTTATACATCCAAGGCGGCTTTAGCTAAACTTCGTTAAATCTAATCGTTGATTAACTAACGTTTTTGTTGAAACAACAGCTCAGTTAATTAAATATAGCTATAATGCATGGTCAGAGAAACTCAATCATGTGATCATAGAAAGTACAGAAATTAACGAACTGTGTCTCGACGACTCATTAGTAAAGTTATTAAAATAAATAATTCTTAAGAGTATATGGTGACGAGTTGCACGATTATTTGATTAATGACATGTTATTGTACATGTATACCATTCAGTTTAATCGTTCGCTCAAGTATCGATTATAGCCAGCAAATAAACCGAAATGTGATAACAATTAGTTGCCATATTTCCGTTTAGCCTAATCTTAGTTTAACAAACATTATACTAATCTGAGAATAATGCAATAGATGATTAAGTCATTTCAAAATTATTTCATGGCAACACCAATTTTATATGGCTAACACCAACATAGTTATTTATCAATGAATAAATTAATTGGTGAAGGGTGTATCTGGAAACGTATAATATCTCGGTTAGTTATGCACTATAAAATTAGGTTCCGAATATCTTAATTATAACACTTTACAATTAAATTACCGTTTTATTAGCTGCGGTAGGGTTTATTTACTTAATAAAAAAGATAAGCAACTTTATTAAATCTCCTGTTATACTTATTTTTATCTATAGTTAACAGTATTTTATCAGTTATTAATACCCATTTGTGGTTAATTATAAATCAGCCCTGAGAATTATGTTCTCATGCACTATTAATGAAAGGGATTTCAAAGAAATAAGCCAACTATTGATTTCTCAAAATCAAATTTGTGTCAATTAAGGCTAGTTATAATCAACTGATTTTTTTTAACCATTTCAACTTTTAACCATTTTAACAAAGTCTAATATTTCAGTCACTAATTACTTCAAACTGACATCTAATCAGGATTTAACAGCCCACATAACACGAGAAAATGCATTTCAGATAATTATGACACGTCAAATTTAATCGTCATACTTGACAGACCATTTATTATAAGCAATGTTGAGCATCAAATCACCTGTTAACTTTTAACTATCCGTAAAAATAAATTATAATAAAAATATATTTAACGCTAATGACATGGAATCTGTCGAACAATGTGGAAATGTGTATATTGGGTTCTACTTTTTTACGACTCACAGTGTAGTTTGTAGATAATAATCAGTTAAGCTGGTGCCCAGGTTGAGGGGTCAGACACCAGTTATATTTAATATTTGACTAGTGCATGGATTAAGGCATTCCAGTTATTCCAGTTTGGGCATTTGTCTACAGGGTGCGCCTTTTTTTTTTCCAAAGAAAGGCTATCATTATGTTTGCCAAACAATCTTCGTATAATAATAGTAATAATAATAATAAAAGTAATATTATAAAACCAAGAAATTAGATAAACGCAAATTCTGTTTACAAGTCGTTATTTAAAGCTTCAAATTTTTTAATGATTTTTGTTATCTGTCGACTAACACACCTTGACTAGTTTATTTTAGTTATTTATATACTTTAATTCAACGATAATGACGTGTGATAAGAGTTATAGGAATCGTGAAAGGCTATACGAATAACCTGTCATTTTTCTAATGTTTGAAATTCGAACCGAAATAAATTTGAAAACTTGCTCCACATGTGGAAAATTTATCTCTGATGGCATAGATAAAGACAAAAAATGGGTAAATTCTTTCCCGAATATACATCCATCATTTATATTTATAGGAATACCCCACTAATTGCGGCAAAAAATCACAAACGTAATTTCCCATTATGCTGAGATATGTAATTTACTCATTTTCTTGGTATTTTTTTGAGTGGGGATTGGCTTGTGTTATGTCGATCCATTTAAAGTTATAGATCATTATACTCAGAATCTGTTGATCTATTTTTGGGACGGATGTAAGATTATAATTAACTTTAGTGTTAGAATTTTAATATAAATAATCAAAATCTTGAATTCTTTTTGTGTAAAATGATGGTTTTTTTTTGAAGCACAAGAATATTAAGTACATTAATACCAGTCAGGATGGTTATGATATTACTAGATGTTTACTAGCAATATGTCAGGCCCTTTGAATTCTATGGTGTGTTTGAGACAACGACTTATAGTGAAGATGTTTGAGACTGACTCAGTCATCATCTGAGGAGTCTGTAGAAGTTCTTGGATAATAAAGATAATGATATAGATTTTAATATCAAGCTGAATACACAAGTTTGTTAGTTTAAATTTTTTTAAATCCTGATAAAAGGTATTTTTTTTTTTTGAAAAGGTGTGCTCTTATTATTGCAAATTAAAAAAAAAAATCTTAAATTACGTAGTGTGGTGTAATCACTTGTATCTCTTTTTAAACACATGGATTATTTAGCTATATAATCAGAACATATTTTCAACTCTATTTACGATATTCACAATAGCATAAAGTAAATTTGTGAATGGTTTATGAATATACCTTTAAAAATAAAAACGATGAAAAATGTCCTATTCCTACCCACACTCCCCTACAGAAGGAGATTGACCCACTCACCACAGTTGCTCACCAAACTGCAGCTCAAGCTTGGCCTCTTCTAAGCTTCATCTCAAGCTTAAACTTGAGTCTCATATTTGGCTGTCTTGTCAGTCTTGAGCTCGTCTTGGTAATTTTTTTTTTGCAGCTGTGCACAAAAGGGTCTAAAGCTCATGCGATTTGAGCAACTGTGGTATATACAGGGTTAAAAGATTCTAGGAAAATATACACGTGTTCCTGTTTACTCTACGTATATATATATATATATATATATTTGTAATGTATCATTAACTCCATATTTTTTTTTCTGAATTTTACAATTATACCTTGTTAAAATAACTGCAGATTCGAGGAAAATATACATGTAGGATCTTGTTAACGCGTTGTATATTTGTAATTTATCTTTAATTCGACGTATTCGGTTTATCGTACCTAAATACAGCAGTCAATCGAGGGGACCCCCTGCGAAACATTTTGAAAACAACAATTTAACTTAACATTACAATTTGAGATATACTTTATAAAGATTTAACGACAGCCTTATATATCAGTCGTCATTTCTCCTTGAAAAGCTGCAGTATTGACTCTAGAGCACACCCGAAAAGTATAATAATAATGCAAACCACAAATTTCATGTATGGGAAACAAACAGAAATGGTTTCCCTTTCTCTCCCGGTATCTTTTCAACTGATATTCCAGGGTTTTCCCACCTGTTCAGAAACATGATGGCGATTAAGCGCTTTATCTGGCTACCGTGTTGAACGCTATACCATGTGGGGAGTGATTGATCACGCTCGACATTGGCCGAATGGCGTTGCTGCGCCATAAATCAGCTAAAAAACAAAAGGTGGGATATAATTCGGCGAAATCTCGGATGTGTTGGGGGAGGCCCACGTGCTTTTCACCTCGTGCCAGCTAGATAGAACAATGTTGCCGAACACGCGCGCTTGGGACTGGTTCGCACCCGATTCTTCGGCTGATTTGACAAAAATCTTGTTCGCGCGTCACTTCCGGCGCTTGTACCCGTGATTCGCACGTGCATAATCTCACCCGGTTCACACGACCGCGACCTCGGTTGCGGTATTGTAAAAAAAAGAGTGCGAAAACAACCACGATTAACGAACAACTAACTCGCAATTTATATGTTTTTCGACAGGGGCCGGACGAATGACAACGCCGCATGCGCCTATGTCGGGTTTTCCCTTTCTTATTTTGCTTCCAAAACTCTTCTAGGCCACTGCTAGGCCTAAACTAGCGTTAAGGTGCCCGGGTAACGCCTATACCGAAGCAACGTAAAAAAAAAAGATTCACTTATTTTTAAAATGTTCATAAAGCACTAATTAATCCACCCTTGAGAAGATGTTTACGAAAACTAAATTTAAGCTGACGGTGCAAACGTTACTTTCCTTGCAGTTTATAGAATATATATTAAAAGATAACCTGGATAGTTTGTACTGTATATATATCATCATGTTTTTGCATTTCGATCTTCATTCATTGCTTAAGACTTAAGGCTCACATCGCCGACATTTTGACTAAAAGATACAGCGCAGAGATGGGACTAGTGTAAGGCTGGGAGCATAGGGTCATGATGGGTGCAATTGGGTGATGATCAAGCATGAAATGACACGAGTATGGAATAACCAGTGATATACAGTGAAATGGTGACATACAGTAGCAATGAAGTTTTGAAGTGAAACATTTAAATAACAAAATGGGCAGACACAATACATGGCACGCACACGCATGGATGCCATCAAGCCGGGGTAGACATGTATGCGCGTATGCTTGTATTAAGAAAGTGCCCAGTGCACACACAATTTTAGAACAATTTTATTATAATGTTATTTAAACCAGTTTTTTCCTAATACGTAGTACCTATATGCCCTAATTAATTCGACTTATTGCGTCGGTGAGATTTATATAACATGTTGCAATAAAAATTTTGGATTTTTATATCAAATATCCTTGACCATTAATCAATATACGTTAAAATAAGAGCTGTAAATATAAATTTCTGATACCCTGTATATACACACATTAACAAAAAGATTTGAAAGATTGCCCTTTCTGAGAAATTAATCTTAGAATGCTTTTGGGGGCCATTCAAAAAGGACGTCCTCAAGAGGGAAGGGGGAGGTCTAGTCGGGCTAAAATGGACACCATGTGGACAGGGGGTAGGGGGAAGAAACTATTTTTGGAGGAATTTCGGGGACGTTCTTTTTGAATGGCCCCTTTCTCAATTGTCTTTATATTTCACTTCCAAGTAAAACTATATCATCTATGCATTTAAATAAAATTGATAACATGTATACAGTGTATGTACATAAAGTTTGGGTCCAATGTGTATAATTCGCCGACAGCTTACAAGCTCAATCTCATTTTCAAACCTAACCTAAACATGGGTTGTCGACGAAATGTGACTATATCAATATTATTATTATTATTATATTAATCGCCCAAAGCACACGTTAGTAAAAAGTTTCATAGAATCTCATTGTTGTAAAAGTGGCGAATGAAATAGTCACATTTTTCGTCCAATATTTGACCCAAAGTGGCTAGCGTTCGCTGCCCTTATGGGGCTGATCAATTTTTTCCCTCTACAAATTTTCAAATGATGGAATTCCACTTTTCGCCCTTAACTATAATTGAGCACGTCATTACGATTTTACACTTGTAATCGAGGCGTGGTACCTTTTTTTTTCTGAAATCAGTTTTCATCGATGTCGAATGAAGCCCATCATTTTAATTCATTTAATTGAGCATCGGTCGACGACTGTTGTTTTTCCCCTCATTCCTTCCTACGGTACAGAAAGGGTTACCACATCTTTTTTGTTACAGCAATGGACATCGACGTTGTTAGACACGCTATTTAGTGTCTACCTTCCATTTTTTCCAATGTGTGCTACAGGTGGTTTTATTAGCCTGCACGCTAAGCGGTGTCAAGCGCTGTCCATCAGCGTATACAGATGCTTATCTTTGGGCAGTTGTAAAACCATCGACCTCTCAAAGGGGCAACCCTTTGATGCGTTTTCGCGGGCGTGGCGCTGCGCCTATGAGGGGACCCCCTAGACGGCCCATGCCCTCTAGCCAGGATCCAGTCGTGTAACAGGTGCGAGACAACTAGTCCAAATTTTTGAACAGGTAACGGTATGTACATACATGCACCCCCTGTGGCCCTCGGCCGTCATAGGGGACTCAATCCCATCAAGAATGTATGGAAAGCTTTCGAAAGTTGGTCAACCTGGTTCACTTTTACTTCGTTCTTGATGAGGAAAACGTGGAGATTCTATACAGATTCTGTTAGCAGCACTACAAACAAAAATATCTTAAACCAATATTTCCATAAAATAAAATGATGAATTATTAAATTTTTTTTCATGTTCATGAGTCAAACAACAAGCAGAGTACGAATGGTGCAACTTCATGAATTTCATCTTTTCATACTCAATCAGTACCAAGTTATTCAAGTACGTTTGGGACTGGGGATCGACACATTTCTTCTGGTGTCAAATTCCCCATTCACTGAAATTTAAAACTTATTGAACAAAATATCCAAAAACTGAAAATTACCATGATTGGTGGACACCCATAATATCTACCCCTTCCCTCCTCCCTGTCCACATGACAGCAGACCCCTACCCCCTCTTGAGGACCTTCTTTTTGAATTGCCCCTAATACCCTGGACACACTATGTACTTAAACTAGTTTAATACCATGAACACACTGCAAGATAAAGGACATTTAAGTCCCAAAATGACCTTTAACTTTATAGTGTGTTCATTC
>JAQGBW010005470.1:0-11953 GCA_034698625.1 Julus scanicus
TGTAGAATTTTATGCGATTTCTGCATAAAATTTTATGCAGAGTATGCAGAATTCTGCAGAAAGTTTTTCATATGGGCCCTAAAACTACTCTACAATTTGCCCAAGTCTGCTAACTTATTTCATTTTATTGCTGATTATATTTACTCAAGTCGTACTATGTATTATCATTCTATTCCTCTCCAAATTAGTACTCGTATTATCAGTACAATTTGTCTAAGTGCGATTATGACGCTAGTACTAATTTCATGACTACTGATTACATGATTCCACGATAATCTTAATCAGTACTCGTACTCATGAGTACGATTTGCCAACACTAATTTAAACCCACATTCTACGAATGTATCTTAATCGTGATATTGAAGAGAATATTTGTAAATGAAGGGTCATTCGAAAGGTAGCAGGGAGGAAAGCACAGATCGGATATTATCGATATTGTCTATTGAATTGGGTAATTGTTCCCATTCATAGTTTAAAATTACATTATCATTTTTAGGCTAAGGTTATTTTTATAACAAAATTATTAATTTTACAGGAGATTATTAAGGGGTTTTACCTCCCCTTTTCAATTAAACATATGTTTAACAAGGTAAATACCTTGTTTACCTTAATTACAGTCACATGACAGCTTTTTCTCCATCTTACTTAGTCTGGGCCAATCAAAAGACACCCCAGGCCCAGGCTATATAAGGGGGACCCCAAGCTGAAAGCATCAGTCTGATTCTAACTCTCAAAACCTCTGGTGTATTTATTTATTGTCATCATCACTCACGCAATATGTTCTTTTGTAATAAACTTGGAAATGTACGTTCACTTGAACTTTTAATCTGCTTCTGACTTCAGTCATTCTTCATATTGCAATATTTACAATCATCAACTCTTTGGCATCAGAAAGATAGAGAGGTGGCGAACACTGCTTGGCTGATGGTTTCCCCATTGGATTCGATTCATGTGGGACAAGCCATAGTTAGTTAGCATGCCAAAACTCCACGACCTGAGATATACAAGACTTGTCTGACATAGCTTCAGTCCTGGAGCCTTAAAATCCGACACTTTTCCGACATTTGTGCTGACTTCCATGTTTGCTTGCGCTACCTAATAAACCCAGGTCATTGCTTCAATGCAGTGAGGGCAAAAAAAGCAGCGTAAAATCGACATTACCTATAAGCGACTGAAAAGCGATTGTGTAGAGCAAGCATGGATGGCAGTAGAAGGTCAGAATGCGCCTGGTTGAGAAATCGCTTAGTGCGATCCCTTGCTCCAATGCAGACTAAGGCCTAACCCCTGCATGGACTGGGGAAACTGTCACAAAAATCCAGCAGATGCAGCTATTGAATCTTATGACCAACGTTACCAATTAACCTAGCTATAGTGACAATGAGTCTCCACGACGCTCAACTCGCCCCAATATAAAAATATACTTGTATGCACTGTATGTTAAATCGCAATTATGATGTTAACTCACATGCTTTGTTTTGTATCTTTATGGATTCTAAGGCAGTTTCGTTATCAATGCGTTTTTATGTGAAATTTAATTTTTTACTGTGTATACATGTTTTAAAATTCTTGTACTTGTTAAGTGGACAAAGTTTAAATGTAGTAATATTTACTATCCACTATTTAAAAAAAAATACCAATTGTATAACGGTTATAGTATGAAGTGTAAAATTGTGCTAGTTCCGTCGCTGCATGTTCACTGTCAAAACTGATGGAAAAACAAATGGCACTGTGACGAATCCCAAGTAGCAAAGGGAAATCATGTCATTTTTTCCAAAAACACGTCTCACGTCGGTTTGGTCATTTTACTGACCAAAAAATGACGAACTCAAAATGACCAAATAAAGACCAGAAAAGGACGTCATTTTACTGACCGAAAAATGACCAACATTTGACCAACAAATGACGTCATTTTTATGATTAAAAAATGACCAACTAAACTTTGACAAAAAATTAATCGAACTACCAAAATTTAGTGAAGGGAATGAGCAGGGCCCTATAGATTTGGAGCATGCCTATAGGGCCGACCATAAAGGGGCGCAAGCCTAATTTTAGCTATTAAAGTTTATTTAAGCTAATTAAGCTAATATATTGGCTTAATTAAGCTGCCAAAATTAAGTGGAAGGAATGTTCAGGGGCCTATACATTTGGAAAATGCCTAGGGCCAAACATAAAGGGGCGCAAGCTAAAGTTTAAACTGTTTAGGCATAAATAAGCTTAATTTAGCCTAAATAAGCTAACTTGAGCAGTTCCTTATAGCTTTCGAAAATGCATAGGGCCCGCCATAAAGGGGCGCCCTAGGCATTTTCCAAAGCTATAGGGCCCTGATCAATTAAGCTTAATTAGCTATTTAAATTTAATAAGCTTAAATTAAAGCTTGGGCCCCTTTATGGCCGCCCCATATACATTTTCCATAGTCCAGGCCCTGATCATTTCCTTTTAACTAAATCAGTTAATTATACAGGGTGAGGCATTTAACTTGAGAAATGTAAATGTCGGTAAAACAAAGCATTTGACAAAGAAATGTCTTAGACAAAAGTTGTCGGCCATTAGGGGGAAATTATATTGACACTATTTACAACAACCTTGAAAGTCATTGTCAAGGCCCTGTCAAGGTCATTTTTTCCAATAAGAACCCCCCAATTTTAATGCAGATTCCTAATGTACATGTAAAAATAAGTCACATTTGTTTAAAACAGTTTTTGATTTGATGAATAATTACACGGTTATTTTGCATATTTGAAATAATTTATGCAATACACGATTACTTATTACGTGATGATGCAGCACATTGTTTTATGTAATATCATCATGCAGCATGATTGTAGCACTGTTTGTGCCTAACTTTAACATGTCATATGCACAAGTTTCATTACTCATTGAATTACAAATAATAGGATAACTATAATGTGTAATGCAAATAAGGCAAATAAATTACATGTTTATTGAACACACTTGTATAAATGTATCAGACACCATTTCGTATGTCAAATGTTTACATTAAATGTTCAAAATAATGGCCGTTACCCTAATGCACAGTTCAATTCGTCGCATAAAGGAGGCATTGGCATTTAATAAAGCTTGTCGATCAAAAGATCTACATGCATTCCTGCTGATCCATGCTGATCCGTTCTTTCATGTTGTCTGCAGTGGTTGGCACATCACAATAAACAATTTCTTTAAGGTACCCCCATGAAAAGAAATCAGGGGTGGTTAAGTCTGGTGATCGAGCAGGCCAGTTTACTCTACCACCCCGTCCTATCCATCGGCCATTGTAATCACGATTTAATACCTCCCGTGTTGTTAATGCAAAATGTACTGGACAGCCATCATGTTGGAGCCACATGTTGACTGTTCGCGCTAAGGGAATATCTTCAAGCAGTGTTGGTAATTCATTTTCCAGAAGGTCTCGGTATTTCACCCCATTTAATGTTCTATCAATGAAGAGTGGTCCAATTACTCTGTCTCCTATTATTCCACACAAAACATTGACTGCCCAAGGACGTTGATGCTCAATTTGTCGTAACCAGTGTGGATTTTCCACAAACTAATAATGCATGTTGTGTCGATTGACCTGGCCATGATTTGTAAAACTCGACTCATCGCTAAATAGAACATTATGAAAGAAGGTGGCATTTATTTGGGTTCTCTGTAATGCCCATTCACTAAATGCAACTCGGTTTTGAAAATCATCACCGTGAAGCTCTTGATGTAAAGATATGGTTCTGTGATATTCCAGAGTCATGAGCAAATCTACAAGTACTAATATGTGGATCATTTCCAACTGCAGCTATAGCTGCTGTAGCGTTAGGTTCACTGGTAACAGTTCTTCTGCATTTCCGTTTTGGTGCACAAACACTTCCTATTTCTAAAAACCGATTTACAATACGGTAAATTGTAGCAAGTGATGGTGCATTTCTCTCTGGGTACCGTTCTGCATTTATGTTATGTTTCTCACCAACATTTCTTCCTGATGCACCATTCATAACTACATGTATTCATCTGTAGAGAGTAGAATTACTCTTAGTACCAATAATGAGGTTACATAACATTTATACCTGACATTTGCAATATCCTTAGTATGTTGATGGTCAACTGCATTGCATATCTTTATCACAATGCCCCAAGCTGTACTGTATGAGATATGCAGGTATGCTCAGCATTAAATAAACAAACCTGATCAGATTATGCAATGCACTGCATAAGTATTTCAAATCTGCAAAATAACCATGTAATTATTCATCAAATCAATAACTGTTTCAAACAAATGTGACTTATTTTACATGTACATTAGAAACCTGCATTAAAATTGGGAGTTCTCATTGGAAAAAATGACCTTGACCTTGACAGGTCCTTGACAATTACTTCCAAGGTTGTTGTAAATAGTGTCAATATAATTTTCCCCTGATGGCAGATAACTTTTGTCTAAGACATTTTTTTGACATTGTTTTACCGACATTTACATTTCTCAAGTTAAATACCTTACCATGTATAATTTAAAAATAGACATTTTCAGATTTATCTGATATGTATTTGATAACCTTAAGATAATAACATTGAAGTGTATAGAATCATAATTTGTATGCTATTTATGCTATTATATAATTTATATTTTTTTAGGTTGATAAAGAAACTCAGATTTTCACTGTCAAACCAATAGCTCAAAATCGTTATGCCCTGGATGATCAATTGGAAAATTCATATAAGGATCCACAAATGGCAAATCCAAAAGTAAGTTAAAATGCAGTTAATTTTCATCTGATTATTTACATTATATTAAGTTTAGCCTAGAATATAATAATGAAAAATCCAAACCATATCAATAGTAAAAACATAGTCTTAATTAAAGACTAGTTTTATATATGGAGACATTTTTATAGATGTTAAAACTAGTTTATTAACATTAAATGTCATTCTAGCATTTAAAATTCACTTAAGTTACACTAAATATATTTTGAAAAAACAAATATTCAGCAAGCGATTAATAAAACTATGCAACTCGGTTCATCTATTCATGCATAGATAGTAAAAATATAAGTATAAGTTGTTATTTTTTAAAATGAGATTTTATTTTATTTTATTTATTTATTACTTTTATTTTTTATACGATTGTGCATTATTTGTTATTTTAAATTAAGAGGTTGGATGTCAGTACCTGGTTGGGCTTAGTGTTAGCATGGATGTCTGATTATTGTGGTGTAGGTGCGATCTCGGTAATTAGCTGAGTTTTAGGTAGGCTGTTTGTTCGCCAGGTTGCCGGTTATGCGATATACCAACCATATTGCAGGGATGTGTGGTGTTATATTGAGGCGAATAGACATGGGAAGATTTCAAGTTAAATTAAATAGGAAAGTGCTTTAAATATGAAAACTATAAAAAATACTTCAGTCAAAAGAAACGCTATTTCATATTGCAATTTAAATCATCATTTACAGTACATGTGTAAATACAAATTATTCAGTTTTTCCAAATGTCTCTTTGAAGATAAGTGTGGTGGCGCTAGTTAATTCTTGCGGTGGAATTGCCACCTACCACCTGGAACTAGAGATGGTAAAGCAGTGTGAGCCTAGCACCTTGAAGATAAAGGTCAAGCTTTCAAGAATACAACCTATTGCATGCTCATCACAACATGGTGTCAGAAGTGGGATTTCCTTGTTTGCTGAGTTGCTGTTTCTCCAGTGATGCTTTTTTCCGGTAATCCAGTTGACTGAACTTAGTGCAGTTTCTTGAGACTGAATATTATCAACAGTGGAGAAGCTTCAAGTTAAATTCAAAGGAGTGATGCCCGAATCTATCAAAGTTATCACAAATTTTTCGCAAACCAAAATGGCAGCTTCTTCTTTTCCATTTACTCTACTACCATTGTTTGACTTTAAAAATGCAGAACATTAACCAATTTTAATAAGCCGATTTGAACGCTACAAAAAAGCTTCCGGCTTTTCAAGTGAGTCAACCCCTAAGCTACACTTAATAGTGTAAGCAATTCCAAGTGCTAAGTTAGCAAAGCGAATAAGCCGGTAAACACCTCGCCCTCTAATAAGTTTGCCCAAATAAGAAGTCCTGACCCCGTGTCCCAGAGGGCACACCTCGCGCTCCGACATACGTTTGAACTTCAGTGATTACTAATCACCAAGCTTTACTGCAAAGGCAGGAATAATGTCGAAGAGACCGGTGAGATGTACACTAAACCAAATGGAGAAGTGAACTCGCGTCTGAGTCAAAATTTGACTTCTCTTGGTGCAATGATTAGCAATCTGACTGCACCTATTAAAATTGACTAATCTGTCAGTTCAGTGCAGACTTATACTGGAGATGACATTCTCTCTCCATTAGAAGTCGTGCAAATTTTGACCGACGCAAGAATAAATATTTCTGGTGAAGTGTCTACGTGCTGTGCCAACTGTCCTTAATTTCTCGACCTTACGCAACAAGTTGGTCAAGCGATCGATAAGCTTGAAAGGGCTAGTTCGGAATTAGAGTCTAAAAAAAACTCGGCATATGGAACACTGACGTCAAAAGTTACTTTTTCTACCAAATGTATAGACGAACTGAAGTAACGTCAGAAGGATTTAGAGCAAACTCTAGCTAATGAAGTGAGCAAAAATGCTCAAAACCTTTCAACCATAGTTTTACAATCTTAGAAGTGGTTTCCAAATGTGTCAATCATAACTGGCCCTTCTACAAACCCAATTTTAAAACCGCTTAAGTAAGTTCGGCCTTAATCAGTCCGAACTCTGAATGCTTGGTAACACTGGGATTAGCCATTGCGTCCTCAGTTAGCACCGATGATATTACCTAAATAGGGCAAGTCGAAAGAAAATCGACTACAGTGAATACGATTTCACTGAGGCCAAAGTAACCTCTGAAGTCTTTGCAGCCGTGAAGAAGTTCTCTGGAAAAAAAGACTTCTTCTATAGTTGATGGGAACAAGTTCAGTTCATCATCGACAAAAACAAATTAACCGAAGAGCAAGGATACGATGCCCTCTTCTGGTAATTGATCGGCGAAGCTCGAAGCTTCTGGTTTAAGAAGTGATATAACTCAAACCTTTGCCGAAGCAAAAATAGCTTTCTTCTCTAGGTATGGAACCTATGAGACCGAAATAGTGCTATGCGAACAAATCAGTCGCCTCAAGCAACGTGAGTTACAGTCAACTCGAGAGTTTATTGAACTTATAATGTCGAAGTACCACAAGATGTCGTACTTACCTATGCCTAAAATGATAGTGCAGGTAATCTTTTTGGCCTTACACCCGTTTATTTCCAGACACATAGACATCAAACAGGTGAAGGACTATTTCCAGCTTAGAAAGCTGGCTTTTAAGCAAGAAAACATGTTTCTGTCTGTGCAACAATGGCGAAAGCTAATGAAAAAGGATGCAGCTAAGACAAATGCTGGCATACCAGTGTAACCACTAACTGACGCTCAGATTAGATGGAATCATTCTAAACCGAGTCATAGTTACCACAGAACTAGTATTACAAGCCAAAATCAAAATCAATATCAAGGCTCGACTTAGAACCAAACAGGTTCTAATAACAGTCCAAGACATAATAGCTCAAACCGTTATCATAGAGGAGGCTCAAGTTTAAATCCACAGCCTGCCAAACCACTGCGCATCAGTCAAATAATACGACAACGCAAAACAATGCTTCGATAAAGCAGAATAGGGTACAGTACATAAAACTGGATTACCCTAGGCCAAAATAAGCTATGAATTGTAGCCCCAACCCACAACCAGATTGTAGGGTCTGTGGCAACAAGGGAACAAATACCCTTCACTGTCCGAAAGGATGTGGAAATAGCTTTTTGAACAATAACCTAGTCGTTCTGTTAGTTTGACAACAGCTGAACACAGCTATTGCCACCACCTCCCTATCAGGAGAACTGTTGGTCTATGCAAACTGTAGCTTATTAGGTGTGAATCTTCAACTGCTACTTGATCCAGAAGCCAATGTCTTCCTTAGAGGAAAACAACTCTACGAACAATTTCAAAGTCAGGGCCAACCAATGACTCGTTGCAGAAGTGTGCAACTGGCTGATCAGGTTAAGAACGAGTATAAAACTTTACTCGTAACCGTTGAAGTTGTGCTGGAAGGTCGAACATACCTTCAGGAGATCACCATCATCCCTTCGTATGATCAATCGATCAACATACTTGGGATTGATTTCCTAAGACAGGCGGAAATCTAGGTTGACTGTGGAGGAACACAGTGGCAATTAAGGAATCCTGTCATGTAAAACATAGTAGCAGAAGCTCCTATGAGTCTGGTGAATAAGATCAAAAAGGTCTGTCCTAACACCAGCTTAGAAGTTTCACATAAAACTTTCCTGGTGAACCACATGTGTGTGCCCGAAACCTTGCAAACTGTCACTCTTCAAAGTGATAAAGCTCCACATCCCTCTGCAGAAGATCGAGATGAAGTCAACCGACTACTGGAAGGACATCGAGGGATCTTCGAAGAACCTGAGGAAACAGCAGACGTCCCTTCACAGAAGATCGACGTCGAACCTGATGCTTAACCATCAGCAGTAAGGGTTTACACCATGTCACCAATAAAGAAGATTCTCCAAAAGAAGGTCAATCATCTCACAATAAAGGGACACATGGTACCCTCTTTTTTTTGTGCAGCTCCATCCTTGCTGCTACCCAAGCTTGGAAATTCAAGTGAACAATGTATAGTCATGAAAATCCGTGGACTTAAGGAAGTCCTCATACATGACAAATGTCCTATAACCAAGATCAATGATCTTATGACAAAATTACCATCTTGTACCTCAGGTCAAACTTAACCTGTGGTACTTAATGACCAAACTCTGGTCAGACAGCAGTCAACGACTGCAGAGGAACTTTGCAGAAGGCTACTTCACGATGTTCAACATCCATTCAGCTGAATGGCTACCCTTTACCTCAGAAAAATCAGTTCCTGTGGTAGTGAATGACCCTGTTTCCGTCAATAAGCAGTATGTAACTGTAAAGGAACGTTGCAAAAAGCAACTCTCTGATGTTTAATACATCCTTGAAGACCTCAAACACTTAGCAAAATTGCTATATCCTACCTTAGGACAATCAGATCCTGAGGTGATGAATGACCACATTCTGGTCAAGCAGCCTCTTATGTCTACCGAGGAACGTTGCTAAATGCAACTCTCCGATGTTCAGCACATTTTTGAAGACCTCACCCACTTATCAAAATTACTAACTCCTACCTCCGGACAAATGGATTCTGTAGTAGTAAATGACCACATTGTGGTCAAGCAGCATCCTATGCCTGCCAAGCAACGTTGTAAAATGCACTTCTCTGATGTTCAGTACATCTTTGGAGACTTCGATGATTTAGCAAAATTGCTAACTCCTACCTCAGGCCAATCATGTCTTGAGGTAGTGAATAACTATGTTATGGTCAATGAGCAGTTCATAACTGCCGAAGAGCCTTGCAAAAAGCAAGTTTTAAATGTCCCAAACATTCCTGGAAACCTCCACAACTTATCAAAATTACAAACCTTCGTACTTCAGGGCAATCAGACCCTGTCATACTGATTCACCAATATATAGTTAATTAACAGCTTATCATGGCTGAAGAGTTTCGCGAAAATCAACTCTTAGACCAACAGTTTAATCACATCATCCAAGCAATAGAGACTGAGGATGACACAAGTTACACTGAACGTCAAACCTTTACCAATAGGGGATACTCTCTAATAAATAGCGTCCTCTATAAGATCATGGATCCCTCACTAGATGAGGATCCAAAACTAATGGTTCCAGCTGTCTTACAGCAAAAAGTGCTGAAATGGATCCGTGATGCATTCGAAGCAGGGCATCCTGGCATAAACGTTACCATAAGTAGGATATCCAAATGGTACTACTGGCCTGGACACAAGCAACAAGCAAGAACATAAGTTCTACAGTGCACAGTGTCAAAGGTATAAGTCCAAGAACACTGCAGACAAAACTCCAGTTTCTTTTCCTTCAATACCTCTAAGATTCGATACCCTAGGAATAGATCTTATGGGTTTTTACCCAGTCACCAAAGCTGGAAGTAAATATATCTTCTCAGCATGTGACATAGCAACAGAATGGGCCGAAGTTTTCCTCATCTGTGATTCAAAAGCCGAGACAATATCTGTTGTCTGATGCAACAATGGTCTCCAGTTTGTTTCATTAATCTTGAAACAAACAGCTAAGGCTATGATATTCAGATTGCAAAACATTGCACAGTATCAACCACAAGCCAACCCTGTGGAGAGAAAACTCCGAAACATAAAAGTCAAACTCTTCATAGCGGTGGAAAACTCCCATGACACATGGGATGAGCATCTCGCAACTGTGAAAGTGGCTAGAGTTTATAAACTAGCCCAAGTTCAGTAACTTAAGAAAGTGCTTTCTTCCAAACCTTTAATCGAATCCTCATGCCACCTCATGACAACGACCTGGCGTTTAATGACGTCTGTCATGATCCTTTATTCTGTGAGAACAAGTTCTCAAAATTTCTGGAAATACTTTTCAGTAAATTCCTAGCATGCCGAGACAAGCTCGAAGAAGCGCAGGATGACCAAAGACAAAAGCATAATCTTCGTGCTATTACCCCTGATTACCAAATCGGTGATAGTGTTGTTAACCTCTAGAGCACAGAGCTTTGCCCACAAAAGGTTTACTTCCAAATTAACCCCTAAAAAAGATGGGATCTACACGATACACAGAATCATCTCTCCCACTACTTACAAGGTATGGGATGCGTTAAGATCCAAAACACTTGGAATCTATTGTCCAGAGACTTGACCAAAGCCAAAGATGAGGACGAAACTGCTCTTATACTTAGAACTAAGTCTCAAGGAAGGCCAAACAATTGTTCTGACCCATCCTCCATGCCAAATGCATGTCCAGTACTTTGTACTGATACAACCCAAAAGGCTGAGATAAAACCTGGAAGTTCTAACAAATGTTTGAACTCATCCAAGGTGCCAAATGCACCAATAGTACCTAGTACCAACTCTACCCAGAAAACAAAGAGTATGACTCCTCTAAGTCGAATACCGCAATCACAGTCGACACTACTGACTATTTAGCAAAACAAAGAAGATTGAACAAATGTTTGAACTTACTTTTCACGCAACCTGCGTGTGCAGTAGCTAATACGGTTGCTACCCAAAATCAAAAGGGTGTGAAAAAACGCGGTAGACCCGCCAAAGTTAATTCCAAGATACTAAAAGCATCTTGTGAATCAACATACCAGTGTAAATACACATACAAGATCTAGCCGATTATCGAAACCTCTTGACAAAGTCAATAGTATCGTAATACAAGATGTATCCCACAAAATGAAATTATTAATTGAAGAATATGGTCTTGAGTTAATCACTACAGTATGGCTATTTACTAGGGCTTACGTCAACCAACAAGGCATCGTAGATCCTGACGAAAAGGACTATGTTCAGAGATGTCTAACAATCTCTCATTTCAGAGACATTAAAAAATTTAATGAAGAATGTTATAATCAGGACAACGAAGAATGAACTACAACGTTTAAAGTTTGCAGAGCAGCAAACTACATATTAGACAAAGGTTAGGGTCCTTCCATGGCACAAAAGTTTATAGACGTCTTAAGTCCGAACTTCTATAATAACGCCAAAGTCCAATTGGACATGGATTTATCATATGAATATACAGGGTGATTCAGTATCAAGAAACCAGCAGCCATAAATGTTATTCAGCGTTCCTGTGTGAAATGCAACCCAGGTAGTTGTATAGAGTGGCTAAGGCGTCATTTGGACACACTAGAATCGATGACCTTGACATGTTCCATCAAAGTCATCTGAATACTATCTCCATACGTATCCAACCTACGCGAAGCAAGTCAATACGCAACTTGTAGGGAATTAAACCATGGTCGCAACAAATTAAAGAGCATGCAAATCTGTCCATTGGTCACAAAGATATGACCAAAACCGTTTG
>JAQGBW010005471.1:0-11951 GCA_034698625.1 Julus scanicus
TGCCAATCGTTGGTTTTATGTTGGCAATCAACGTAAAACCAACGTTGGTAAATAGTACAGCTGCCAATCGTCGGTTTTATGTCTGTAGCTAATGTTGGATCAACGTTGGCAAATGGTAGGGTTGCCAATCGTTGGTTTTATGTTGGCATTCAACGTTGAACCAACGTTGGTAAATGGTACAGCTGCCAATCGTCGGTTTCATGTCGGTAGCTAATGTTGGATCAACATTGGCAAATGGTAGGGTTGCCAATCGTTGGTTTTATATTGGCATTCAACGTTGGACCAACATTAGGAAATGTTCCAGTTGCCAATCGTCAGTTTTATGTCATTAGCTAATGTTGGATTAACGTTGGCAAATTGTATGGTTGCCAATTGTTGGTTTTATGTTGGCATTTAATATTGGACCAACATTAGGAAATGTTCCAGTTGCCAATCGTCAGTTTTATGTCATTAGCTAATGTTAAATCAACGTTGGCAAATTGTATGGTTGCCAATTGTTGGTTTTATGTTGGCATTTAATATTGGACCAACATTAGGAAATGTTCCAGTTGCCAATCGTCAGCTTTATGTCATTAGCTAACATTAGATCAACGTTGGCAAATGGTAGGGTTGCCAATTGCCGTTTTTATGTTGGCAGCTAACGTTAGATCAATGTTGGCAAAGAACAACAAATAGCCATACTTTCTTTTTGTGTATTATTCAACGTGTGTGATTATGTGGCCATTGACATGCCATAATTCGTCTGGCGTGAATTAACACATAAGAACCTAAGAGGGTATACAGTATATTTTTTTGCAAATTTGCAAATAAAAATGAACAACAAAAATAAAACAGCCATAATGCGCATTACGAACAGCTGTTTTGTGAACAAATTATTTATTCTTGTAACAATTAATTGAAGTTTAGCTCCAGCAAAAAGTTTATGACGCATTATGTAAACAAATTAAGTGTATACAAATTTAGTTTATAAATTGATACAGCAATATCGTTTACAGTAATACGTTTACTTTAATGATTAACTAATGGAAGTCCACATACCATTAACAATATGTTTTGTTTTACTGTGTATTTATGTTTTTTACTCCCATCACAGAAAGTATATTTTTAATTAATACAGTCAGGGGCGCCGAGAGCCAAAGCCGAGCCCGGGGGAAAGGCAGGAGGGCAAAGCCGTATATGTCATCACATTTCTGGGAAGGGGGAGAGGTTACCATAGAAAAATTGCATTTTTAACGTAGAAAAATTGCATTTATATCATAGAAAGTTTGCATTTTTACCTAAGAAAATTTCCGTTTTTACCATAGAAAATTTCCATTTTTACCATAGAAAATTTGCATTTTTATTATAAAAAAAATTGCGTTTTTACCATAGAAAAATATACGTTTTTGCCTTACAAAACTTGTGTTTTTAACTTATAAAAACTGAATTTTTATCACAGAAAATTTACGTTTTTACTAAAGCAAAATTTCATTTTTATCATAGAAAAATTGCGTTTTTAACATAAAAAAATTGCGTTTCTCAAACCTTCAAACAATTAGGACTAACATTACAATGGAGGAAATGATCAGGGCCCTATATATAGCTTTAAAAAATGCCTAGGGCTGGCCATAAATGGGCGCAAGCTTAAATTTTAACTATCAAATTTTTTTAAGCATATATTAGCTTAATTAGCTTATATAAACTTTAAAAGCTGAAGTTTAAGGTTGCGCCCTTTTATGGCCAGCCCTAGGCATTTTCGAAAGCTTTACATAGGGCCCTGATCATTTCCTACATAGTTACATAGTTATTTTTTATTTTGAAGGAAAACTCCCTTTCTTTCATGCATTACCTCTTCCTTACTTCCATCAAACTCAAGCTGACCCAATGGCTTAGAGGTAAGATGCTGGTTTGCCATGCCTATAGTCAGTGGTTCAAAACTCTCTTGTGGTATGTACTTTTAAGCGATTTATTGTATTTATATATAATGACATATTGAACTCTTGACCCATAACAAGAATGAGAAGCAGGTAGGAGTGAGGTCACGATAAAGGTACACCTTTAATGACAGCAACGTTTCGTCCTTAAAAAGGACTTAATCAGGCTAAAACAACTAAAAATACGAAGGAAAGGAAGCATATAATTAAAATAGCAAAAGGACAAAAACCCCTTACTTGAATTCATACACACAAGAACGTTGCCTTTTTAGCAAATTGCAACTAACCAATCAAGCATTTTTAACAAGGTGAGGTGATCCACAGTAAGAAATATGTACAAGTTTGGCTAAATCTGTAAAAGACTGCATCAGTCAGGATTCAAGCAGAGTGTAAAACATACCAAAATTGATAAAATAGTAAAAATTATAAAATTACAACATCAATGCCTTACCAATGTAAATACATTCAAGGATAGCACTTAGAGGCAAAAAACCGCTATACAAGTCCATGTGGTATACAAGGTCCACGAATGCATCACACCACTATCAAAGGTGCAGAAAAACTTTCATTTCAGATATGTACACGCGTATATAATATTATTAACTTGTTTAAAATAGCTTTAAAACAGCTTTAACTAGCTTTAAACAACTAAAAACAACTAAAAACAACTAGAAAACTAAAAAACCCACTTAAAAAGCAACAACCAGTCAAACAGTAAACAACACACAACTGTGAACCACGCGAGCAGTGTATTGAATGACAAGTAGTTTCCAATGAAAGATACCATGAAAGAAACAGGCAGGAGCGCCCTAGCTAACACATCCATTACTTGGCTAGAAATCTCACAGGATGGTTGTTTGTGCCCCGAGTAGATTCGTCTTGATACTGGTGTTGGGTAGGCCCCGTGCCAATGGCTGCAAAATTCGGCATGATGTGATACTGCCACACACCAGTAGCAGCATTCCCAGCCCTTTCCTGGCCGCTGGAACTTGGTGAGTTTCGACCACGCAATGTAGTCTCGGTCACCGGCTCGAGGCTGAACGTAAGTTGGCTCTGGTGGCATGGAAGCTGCTTCCTTAATTTTGGCATAATACGCTGCCAGCAGTTCTGGGTCCTGCTCTGTCTTCTTGTCGGGGTGCATAAACACTTGTCGTAAAACAAATCGCTCATGTGTGCTGGTTGCCTTAAGTTCCCATAGCTTTTTACGTGGAATCGGTGGGATTATTCCTTCTACACTTGATGGCCGTGCTGGGGACCCAGCTTGGCTTTGCGCCCGTCTGGCCGTACTAGAGGCGCGCGAGGAGCTGCGCGAGCTTCTGTCTCTCTTGTCTGCCCTATCTCTCTTTTTCCCTGGTCGGTCCCCTGATGACTCCCTGCTTCTATTTCCATCGCTCTTCTGGGCCTTTTCTTTCCTGGAGTTGTCTAGAATCGGACTTCTGGCCGACACTTCTGGTGTATTGCCCCGTTGCCTGGTACAACGTTGCACTCGTTCTTCCCGAAGCCCAATATGTCTCGGCGACCGGATGGCCGTGGATGCACGCCGAGGTGGGTTTTGGCGGGGAGGGCGTTTTCCCGGTGACCACGCCGAGGATCCCGGCGACCGGTGGCTGGATGATGCTGCCGACGGCGGGGTCTCCAGCGTGGTATCTTTGTACACCGCTAACAGTGGCGATCGTGCATAGGGCTTCTCGGTATGCTGGCCTCTAGTCCGGGAAATACGAAACGGTGATCTTCGTGGTGTTTGAGGCGACTCCGGAGTTAAATTGTCCAAGGCTATCAACTCAAGTGGTGTGTCTGCCGATCCCGACGCAGTGTCGGGCAGATAGCTGGGTTCTGCAGGTTGCACCAAGACTTTGCTACCCGGCCTCCTGGCCGCCGCCCGTGGTGGCACAATTCTGTTCTTCTCAGACGGCACGTTGATGTGTATAACTTGAGGGCGTCACTCTTCTGCCAGAGCAAGTAGTCGCGCCATTTCTTTTTCGGCCACCGACATTTTCGCCTCAGCCAATTTACGCATTTGCGCCTCATAGTGGGCGAGCTTTTGGAAGCACCCCGCCTCTTTCGTTGCAACCTGTAACATGGCCAGTAATTTCTCTGTTGTTAGCGGCACTGGCAGAGTAGATGTGGTCTCGCAGCACTTGATCGCCAGTTGGTGGGCATCTGCCCACAATTTTCTTGCGGATTCCTTGATCGCAATTACTTCAGGTAGAGCTGCTGCAAGAGCAATCTCTGGGACCAGAAGGACGTCATCCGGTCGCTGTTCTTCGGCAGGGTGGGGAGGAATTTCCCACTCCTCATCCAAAGGGAGTTGATCACTTAAGAGTTGACGTGCCTGAAAGGCTACCTCCGCTCTGCTAAGCATATACAAATCACCGTCTGGGCGGTGTGGTGGATATATTTTCCTATATGTTAAAGAAATGTTAGAACGCCCCGAAAAATCGGCCATATCTTGCAAATGCTTGACTTGCTGAATGCCCAATATCACGCTAGACTTCGACTGTACCATAGATGAACTCACCCTATTTGGAAGATAGTCAGCTAAATGGTCCACAACAGAAGTTCTGGATGCTGGCTTGGTTGAATTTATGCGAGATGGAGAAGTTAAACTAGACTTGACAGAAGACGAGCTCTTTGCTTCACTGACAGAATCGAAGTGAACATCCACACGTGGGACAGTGATGATGCCGCATTGACTTCTGGGAATTTGTACTTCGTTAATCCCTTTAAGAGAAAAACCGGTTTTCGGTGTTGTAGTTGTCAGATGTCTAAGCGGAACACGTCGTAAATGGCTTGGTTCCCATGCCCTTTCAGAAGATATCATGACCATGGCAAATTTTAATACCCTCGACTTCAACCCTTTCCCACAGCTGATGTATTCTGTCATAAGGTCTTCATCCGATTGCACATACCTGTCATTATAAAAATTTGGGGAAAGGACATTTTCGTACATGTGCCCTAATTCCCGACCCCAACCTTTTTCCATTAACACATGTGCGGCACGGCCTAATTTATAAAATAACATCCTTGCTGCGTTATCTTGGAAAGGGTATTTCTGGTCTAAGCGGCGCATCTCGTTAAAGTGTGAAATCGTATCATAACGGCACAAATAATTAATCAAGATCTCATCCGATTCAGAAATACGTTGTTGTAAAAAGAATTCCCTAATAAATTCCCAAAATGCAATCACAGTGGGACCACCATAATTGTTAAAACATCGAGTCATAGCCGCCGTCAGATCGTGCATATCAATTTGGTGAAAACGTATCGGTTTATTGATGATTCTGCCTGACCGAGTTACGGCCGCCGGTATTTCGGCGTCCGACTCATTCTGAGTTATTGTTTCATCTAAGTCGCTGATTTTGGATTCCGCTGCAATCCTGTCCAGCACCCTCTCTTCATTTTCTCCGGCAATATCGCAGTTGTCATCTATAATCCCCGCTTGTGGGGGCACCCCAATAATTTGGTGGCATCCCTCACCCGTGACGTTCGACTTCTGTTGTATTGCCGGAGGTCTCCCTCTGGGCTTATTCCTAGTAATGGGATGCATTGTTTCCTGTTGCGGTGACTTGGTCTTGATCAGGTCTTTAGCATTGTAATTCCCCAAGGATCTGTTACTACTGGGATCCCACACTTCGTAAGTAGTGGCGCCTTTAATATTGTGAATTATGTACTCACCGTCCCGTTTCGGCGCCAATTTTGCTAATGTTCTCGTCACGTGGCAACTCTTCGGATGTGTTTTTAGTAACACCCTGTCACCTTCCCGAAATTTCGGCAGGTCGCATTCAGCGTTATGGGACATCCTCCGTACATCTTGTGCCCTCTCTAGAGAGTCCGTAGCTGCTCGTAAGGTGTCCCCTAAATTTTGTAAAAAACCCGTAAGGGTGTTCTTCACGAATGCCACATCCGCAAAATGCTCACTGAAAGCCACCATATTATCGTGTGGTGACCTCGGTGCTCTCCCAAATGTTAAAAAAACGGGGAATAGCCCGCCGCCTTATTAATAGAGACATTCATGGCCCGGCGAACCGCTGGTAGATGTTGGTCCCAGGTGCCATGTTGGTTTTCAACGGCAATGGCCAGTTTGACCTTCAGTATCTCGGTGTTTTCGTTCCACCGGATTTGCTTGGGGATGATAATTGGCCACATGCTGAAGGTGGAACCCCATGGAATTTGCCATCTGCTGCATCACTCCAGAGATGCATTGGGGCCCATTATCACACCTTACCGACCTGGGAGTTCCATATCGAAGGCAGATTTCGTGTATGAACACCTGTACAATTGTGTGAGCCCTAGCATCTGTCATCGGAAAAAGTTCCACCCACCCCGTAGCAATGTCCATTACTGAAAAAATGTACATGTTTGCCAAGTCTGAAGCAGGCAATGGTCCAACCAGATTAATACTGCAAACATCAAAGCGTTGGGGCAGCGACGGAGACACTAATGGGACCCTCTCTGGATGCGTAATCGCCTTGTAACGCAAGCACTCCTTACAGTGAGCCACATGCTCCTTAACCTGTGCCCGTAGTCTAATCCAATAATACCTTTGCGTGATTCGATCAATGGTGGCTTGCACCCCAGGATGACCTGCCTCCGGAAAATCGTGATTCCAGCGTATCACTCTGGACTGTAGCATCACAGGGACCACCAACCGTGGTTCCTCAGTATCGGATTTTTGACAAATATCTGTATAAGACCCCTGTGGCCAATACATAACTACGATCAATAAACGTCTTAGTTTCGACCTCTCCTACGTCATCAACTGATTCCAGTGCATTGATGATGTGAAGATATTCAGGATACTGGAGTTGTAACTGGCGAAATTCCGGTGCCGTCAATGGTAACTCGTCCCCTAAAAAATGATGGATAAGTACCACTGGTTCCACCTGATCCCCTGTCCAAGACAACATGTCCGCCAGTACATTTAAACGTCCCGGAATGTATTGGACATCGAAAACAAACTGCTGCATGTCCATCACCCACCTCGCAAGTCTACCCCGCGGTTCCTTGATAGCTAAGATGTGACGCAACGGTGCATGGTCAGTGTGTACTACAAACACTAACCCATCCAAATATCCCCTAAATTTCTTCACTGCCCACAAAATGGCCAAAGCCTCTCTTTCGGTGGTAGAATAGTTCTGCTCCGCTGGCAGGAATGTCTTCGATGCATATTCTAAAACACGGAACTAATCACCATCTCCTTGGCCCAGGACCGCCCCCATTGCCGCATCGCTAGCATCGGTGTATAGATAGAAACTCTTGTCATAATCGGGCTGTGCCAGGATTGGTGCCGTAACCAGATGTTGCTTTAGTTGATCCATCGCCAATCGGCACTGCTCAGAGAAATCAAATTTTACATCCTTTTTAAGCAAGTGATTTAACGGTGACGCCACCTGGGCCAGATTTGGGAGGAACTTCCCAAACCATTTGCACGAAGCCAAAAAGGATTTCAGTTGTTTCACATTCTTAGGGTATGGAAGTTCAATAATGGCCGCAACCTTCTCCGGATTTGGTCCAATGCCGTCCGGTGAAATGATATGACCCAAAAATTTAATGATGTCGACAAAAAAGGAACATTTCTTTCGCTTTAGACCAAAAGAATGGTCATGAATTCTTTTTAATACTACGTCCAGATGTTCCAGGTGTTGCCCAAAATCGTCACTTGCAATAAGCAGATCATCCTGGTACACAGCCACCGTAATTTCTGGTAAATTCTTCATCATGAGGTCCACCACCCATTGGCAGTGTGCCGACGAGTTCCTCGCCCCCATGGGAATACGTGTGTAACAGAATGTCCCAATAGGAGTGACAGTTGCAAAATACTTTTGGCAGTCTTTTTTGATGGGAATTTGCCAATAGCAATTGGTCAGATCCATAGAGGACATAAATGGCTTTCCTATCTGCAACGGTCACTTTGTTTAAAGCCCGAAAATCCGTGACCATACGGAATTGATTGATCGATCCTGCCTTTGCTACCAACAGGGATGGCGCCGCCCATTCAGATCGAACAGGTGCCAACAATTTTCGATCCACTAGTGCCTGAACCTTCTGTATAAGCATACCCCTCTTCTTTGGGGAACTGGAATACAATCTGATGGCCACGGGCTTAGCTCCCGCCATAATTTTGATTTGCTGAGGCTGCACTTTGGCTGGTTCCACAGGCTCAAGAAAGACCCGACGTGCTGCTACCAGAAAGGTATCCACCTGTCCCCTCTGTACTGGATCAAATTTTACCCCCTCATTGTCCCGTAAGTTAACGTCCTCTTCCAGATCCACCTGTAAATTAGCTAGAAATTCTCAATGCTGAAAAATCCCAGGCCTCGCTCTGCTTTCCTCATCCATCTGCCTGGTACTTGGTTGATCAACATCATCTTTAAATGTCCAAAGTTGGCATTAAAAATCCATCACAATTTTGGCCTCAGCCAAAAACTTCACCCCTAGCAAAAGTAACGGGCCAAGAAATGCTGGAATAATGGTTACTTCAATGGTGATCTGTTTGTGTAACAGACTTATCTCAACCTCCGCTAAGAATATATCCGCTACCCTCGGGGCTTGGTCTGCGAGTTGTATCATGCGCATTGCTGGGCGCATCGGTATCTGAAGTTTTTGGAGTAGTTTAAATAACGGTCTACCTCCCATGCATGAAGTCGCCCCGCAATCGAGCAGTGCATCCACCGGTACGTCCCCAATGTTCACCACCACCCTATATAATCCTGCATTCCCGGGTTCATCCATACTACATATCTCTGACACCTCGGTAGCCTGGTTCCACATATGGATCATATTCAACTGTTGCAATTTTCCACATCCTTTGGGGCAAGTGTGGATGGTGCAGGATGGCTCATTGCACACCGGAACCCCTTTCCTTGTGCCCCTTTGTCGGTGCATGCACCAAATCCAATAGGATTGCTGTTAGGTTGTGTACGAGCATCTTTTCGATTTTGGGTAAAGCCACGCGATCGCCCGCGATATTCTCCTCTGTTGAAGTGCTTTTGGTCACCGGTATTTCGGGACCCCTGTCTGCCCCAGTACCCCTCAGTTTTGGCACCTGGACCGCCCGACGTGTCCAGGTACCAGATTTTTCTATCGAACAGAATGCGTTTGTGATATAAGGTTATATCGTACATGTCGTCCGTGACCTGTGCTTTCGTATAGTGAAATCGCATGGCTATATCGGGGTGTAATAAATTATAAATCATTTGAATTTGCTGCGCCATAGTTGGTTCATGAGACATGGACCGAATCAGTGTAAGCATGCGATCAATGAATTGTGAAGACCGTTGGTTACGCGCTTGCTTAAAAGCCGCAATTCTGGTGAGAATGTGGGAATCAGATTCCATAGAACCAAAACGCCCCTTCAAAATTTGGATGGCATGATGATATGACTTTACTTTCTCGCGATGGTTCTGCCACCAGTTAAAGGCCTCATCTTCGAACATCCAGAACAAGGTATCCCATCGTTGTTGGTTCGTAATTTGTTCAATTTCGCAGATGACATTAAATTTATAAAACCAATTATTAAAGACACCCTCCGTTCCTGTGAACTTGGGAACACCCTTAAAGATTTTCTTAATTTCGTGCATAGGCCTATACACTCCATTAGTAGTATCGTTAGAGATTAATGCCACTTGCATCTGTTGTTCCCTATCTTTCTCCCGTCCGGATGCTGAGGAACTGGCAACATAGGGAGTAAGTTCAGCTTGAGTGGAGTACGGATTTCGTGTGGAATAATTAGCAGTTTCCATTGGTTCCCTTAAACTGTGATCTGCACTGGTATAAGTGCCGGTATCCAACGTCTGCCGAAATCTAGGAGAGCGCCACGACACCCGCGGATCCTGACTAAATCGTGGCCGCCCAAAGGGTCTGGACGGTCCGTCCTGTACTGCTGTAGATCTCTAATGTTCCTCAGGGGAACTCATCGAATTAGGTTGTTCCCCACATTCAGGACCTAATGTTGATTGCAAAGTGGATGCCAAAGCTTTCTCCACTCTCAGGAACCTCATCCTGTTCTCGCAGCCTAGGGTGCTCAACGTCCCTACGCAAATTCTTATCTGAAAACCCTGCCACCGGTGCTACCTCTGGAAATGGACCATAATCAATTCGAATGGTCTCCCCGGTTGGTTCCCGATTACGAAGAGCCTCTATTTGGGTGCCCCAAATAGAAGACCCCACCATACTTCAAATGGTGTGGTCACCAGTCGCCGTGCTGTCTCCCGGTTGCTCCCGTGGACCCAGCACAGGAGGCCTTGTCCCCGACACTGCCACGGGATCACCGGGAGCCGACGGAGGCTGGGACGGTTCGATAACCGACGTTGGGTGCCAGTTGAGACGGGGATGCGACGGGGGATCCCTCGTCTCGTGTGGGCGATGCTGGTTCCGTCCTATCTGCCGTGAAAACGCTCTGGTTTGTACCCTACCGGAATTTCGGTCAGCGCTATCCGCGTCGTTGCTTCCTTCTTCCTTGATCAGGCTACCGGCTCCTCCTTCTTGGTCCGACATGAGTTGCAGCACAATTGAACACTTGTACTAACCTGGTACTCTTTTCTGTCTTCTCTACAGATTTTCGGGTTGGCACTCTTCTTCGGTCCCGCTCGGCAAACCGGATCCGTCCTCGAATTCGTGGACCTAGTTTGGAGTAAAACTAAGACTCCCACTTACAGAGTACAGCTCCACAAAATACGGTATGAACAACCTTTTATTCTTTAAGACAAAGTAGCAGCATAGGGATCTTAAATCCAACGTGATCACAATTATGGCTTCGAAAATAAGGTGATAGAATTGAGATACAGTAGACCGAGGTGGTTCTCGGTACAAAAGCTTTATCAAACAAAAAAAAAACGAACTACAAGGTGGAATCGTGGAGAGACGAGACACTAGCAATTCTACATGGGATCCTCATCTAACAAAATTCGTACCCAACTGATCTGTTGCCTCCCTTTTGGTTCCCCTTTATATAGTCCCTTGTATCACTGGACTTATTGTATCTTCCCTCCTTTCATATCTCTAAAGGGCCTATTCCGACCCTCTCCGCATATAAGGCCCCTTCTCATTCGGGCCAGATGTGTCCTAAGCCCCTTTTAGTGTATTTCCGCCCATTAGTCGTTAAGTGCCCTCGAAATAGGCTTGTTACTCGTTTTATGCCCTCTCATGAGGCGCCCATAACGGGGCCACGTTTTGAGAGAAATGTATTGATGGAAAATGTGACATTAAAGTCGGGGGTTGTGAAGGGATTGTTCGATGTTGTGTTGGTGGCCTGAGATACCCAGGGGGAGGTCTTAAAGGAAAGATAGGCGGTAAGGTTAGATTTAGGGGTTGGGACAAGACAGTAGGGTTAAGTGAGGCAACAGGGGGGTGTAGGTAAGTAGTTCAAGGGTTGTTTTGATTGGTGCTCTGAATACGTCCATTGTTCCGAGGTATTCCATCAGAAGCAGGGCCACAATTCCTCTGAATGATGTTGTTGGGGTGGGTTAATGGGTTAGCTCCGGTTTGGGTATTTAAGGGGCGTGTAACCATATGTGGGGTGCGTGCTTGAACCATATTTCTCTTTAGATCAAAATTCTGCACCCCATTTGAACGATTGGATTTTTCTAGAATTCTTTGATATTTCACAGAGATAGAGCCTCGGTGGATAGCTAGGTTCATCGCACTAGGGTGGTTCTGGATGTGAAAGCTCTCTTTAAGAAGTCTGGCCCTAAGTCAGGGCTCATTAGCTAAGACTAAGTGTTAGCTAGGGCGCTCCTGCCTGTTTCTTTCATGGTATTGAAAGATGCGAACCTAATGTTGTTGATATAATAAAAGATTCCTACGATAATGATTCTCCATTAATGTTGCCCATCACCGTAAGAAACAATGACTCAATAATAAAATTCTAACACTAGGTTCTGCCGTACTCTAGTGTCACCACTCAGAGTATCTCCCTATCTCATGTGCTGCCAAGATCTGGCCACACTTTCGAGACGTGAAGTCAAACCCCTTTTAAATCAATACTGGCAACGTCACGACCAGGGTTCCTCGAAGGGGATCCTAAGCCGGAGATCCCTT
>JAQGBW010005472.1:0-11951 GCA_034698625.1 Julus scanicus
ATTTTTATTTAATCTCTTTTTGTTTGGCTGAAATTGTGTTTTAAAATTTCACACATTGAAAGTGATAGGGTTGTGATTCACCTTAAGGTAAAAATGCAACTTTTCTGCAGCAACAGTGCGATTTTTATGTAAAATACTGGAGCTCCTAAGTCCTCTCCAAGATTCTGGACCCTATTCTCCCCCAAATGTGATAACATGTAGAGTTTTTCAAACTTCTGAGGATAAGGCACATTAAGCCATGCCAACATTGTCGCGGCACACCAGTTGAAAAACATAAATACGACATAATAGTTAAACGTTCGTTATTTCATTAAACAGCATTTTTGGAATACAGAGCCAAGTTATTAGCATAACCAAGCCAACATTCCAACGGCATAAAAGGCAGGAAACCCATCAAATATTAGGAGAAATTTCATGAAATGGGGGAAATGTAATAAATATAAAGGAAATAAGAAAATAGGTTTTTTTTCGTAGAAGCATAGCTTAAATCCATTATCCATGAAATCACCGAATCTATTGTATGGACCAAACATTTTCAAAAAGTTCTGATCTTCGCATATTTTTTTAAGAAGTTTTTATTGAAATTTCCGTTGGTAGGATTAAAAATACACTCATTTCAAATTGAGTGTCATTTGGTATTATTCTTGTTTTGCATTTCTTTAGTTTAATTTATGTTGGTGCAATTAGATTAATGTAATGAATAATACATGATCGAATGTCATTTCAATCTCTTTTAATACTGTAAAATCATCCAACATAAATTCGAAATTTTTTTGTCATCAGACGGCAGGATTAAGTTGCACAATATGCAAAGATGCTTAAAATTCTACTGTGATGAATATGGATTTCCAGGTATCATACGACCTCATCGTACATGTATTTTCCCTATGTCCTCGTTTTTATACTTCAAACTTCACATGCTGTAATTGAAGGGCCATGTTGGAAATATATAAAGCCCAATACGTTTTCAGAGTGCAGAACTCTAATAAGGGGCCATTCAAAAAGGATGTCCTCAAGAGGGGGTGGGGTATGGGGAAATTTGCTGGCATGTGGACACCTAGTGGATAGGGAAGGAGGGGAGAAAACCATTATGAACGTCCACAAATGATGGTATTTTTCAGTTTTTGGATTTTCCGTTTAATTGAGTTTTAAAGGTGAGTGAAAGGAGAAATGGACACCAGAAAAAATGTGTCCTCATTCCCAAATGTACTTGATTTTTTTAAAATCTTGGTAAAGTCGGGAATTATGCCTAACTTTGAGTTAACACCAGTTTTATGCTGGAATTCCCTTCGAGGTCAGAAATTTTCCGTTAATCAGAAAATTTTTGGGAAAATGTCGTGGAATTGGCAGCGAGACGTGTGCTTGTAAATTTATAGGATGGGCCTATCTATGTTTCAACAAATTTTCTAGGCACCTTACTTTAGCTCTTATAAATAATCTCACTACCAAAAATAAGTTATTTTCGAAAATGACAATTTTTATTTATTTAAATAAACAAGACAAGTTAGGTTTTTTTCCGAATTCTTTATTCCCTCCTTAAAAAACAAGTTAGGTTAGGTCATGTCTGGTACTATAAAGAGGAAGCAGGTTTATTTTTGGGGGTTAGATAATTTATAAGTACCCTTACTTTTCAAAAAAAAAAATTAAGGACGTCTATGAGGGAAGGGGGGAGTAGGGCTAAAATGGACACCATGCGGACAGGGGTAGAGAAAGGACAAAAAAGTCAATTTTTGAAGGAAGTTTGGGGACGTCCTTTTTGAATGGCCCCTATAACGATACTTTGATCTTAATTTGATCCAAGGCTTTAAAATGTTATAGAAACACTGTAATCAATACATCTAATACAAATTTCTTGCACACGATGACATAGTGTTAATCTGCAACTATAAAACAGATTTCAATGCAAACTTTTTCGTCTTAACACTAAGTCTGCTGTAAACCCGGGTTAATTACAAAGGTCTTTGCAACCAGTGACACCGATATTACTTCTGCGATGTATTATGGCTTTGTCTCTGTAAGAGGTACTTGTGCAATTACTCGACTGAACAGCATCTAATCCGTTTAATTAATTTTCGGATTGCATCTAATTGAAATTCCAAGAAATGCTTTGAAAAATGCATTGGGCACCGCAAAGCATGGTTAATATGTTATAATGGAATTTAGGTCGTCTATAATTGCAGACCTAAGCCTCTGTTGGTTACATAGGAGTTAGTTTCACTTGAATGTGTGTCCATGATTTTTAGAGTAGGTTATACAGATCGTCATATATATTAATCGATGACTGAAACTAATTGCATCAAAAGATTAAGGAACCATGCCATTTTCTTATTTTCAGTCTGGTGGTTGTGATGTATTATTCCCTAATAATGCATGTATTATAATTTGATATAAAGTGAATTTAAAATTTAGAGAGCAATCCAGACAATGCTCCAGTGGACAATTTCTAGGATTTATTTTTGAACGAATGCCCCATGTTATGATGCACATGATTTAAGTTCATGCATATGATGTATGCAAAATTGATTATTTTCTCAAACAATGTTCAACATTTCCCCTGATGAAGAAGTGAACTCTTAAATTGAAAGAACCGAGTAATTTCAATGTTACCTGTTGCTTAATAGCTTTCATACCATTCTTAATTCCCAATGGTATCTAACTTTACTATTATCATATGCATGATGACTGCACGCAAGGGCATCGTCATGTCAACATAAAACGCAATCTTCAAATATGATGTTTTCAGAATCTGTTCATTTGAAGTAGTCTTATATACCAGATGTGTATTCGAGCTAAGCGATACGTAATAATCGATTTATTAGAGCAAATGATAAGTCAATTACATGTTTTTTAGAAACGTGAAAACAAATCAAGACTATTTCGACAAAAAATAAATAAAGTTGACAAACAAGGGAAGTAATTTTTAAGTATGTGCTTTTTTACTTGGTATATCTGTAAAAAAAATGACCCATGTTCTAAGTATGTTTTTTTCCTTCTGTTTTGACGTATCAGGGATGTAAGTTCAGTTGTGGCTTTGAAACGGAAGTGAATACGCTAACGGCCGTGAAACGGAAGTGTAACGGAAGTGTAATGGTTAATTGATGTGAAACGGAAGTATAACGGCTATCGGCTATGAAACGGAAGTGTAACGGCTAACGATAACCTATACGTTAGCATTTAAGGATTCCTTTAGGCAAAAATCATACCTATGTAAAGGGGGAGACTGGGGAGCATGCATTGAGACATGGGGTGATGTGAGACAGTGATATTGTGGATATTGGCTTGAGGTGTTTAATTTAAAATGCCTTTACTTATAACTATATAACAACCTATGTAGCAAACAAATGGTATACGATACCTTGAGGAATTTTAAACTGTTTGTTTTTGTGTCGTATAATAAAAGAATTTTCTTAGAAAGTCATTGCCTTTGATGCAATTAAGTTTCTATGGGCAATCTCTGTATGGAGTAAACTGAGACAACTGATTTGGGGTAAGGTGAGACACATTCATTTAATAAGCTTTGATTTTTTACTTTTGTAATTGTTGTTTTATCAATTTGTACATGTCTAACATAGCTAAATGAATGAAAATGAGTCCAAAATATTTTTGAAAAATTTTAATTGAACGATTTTAGCATGAAAGATAAAAATCGCTGTGAAGTTACATTTTTAAAATAAAATAGTTTTATTTCATTATATTTTAGTTATAACTCATTACGTTTTTAAGTTTTACAATGATAAATACAAGTAATTATAATAATGTTGCATAATTTTGTCCAATGCATTAAGTGTCTCATTTTACCCTAGAAATGGGATAAAATGAGACATTCCACAAAAAAACTTCAAACGTTAAAAAATGTTCAGTAGATTTATAGATTTGATAGAATTGGCTTCATATAATTTGTGTACGCAACCATGCACTTAGTTAAACCACACAACCTTACAATTTTAGATGAATAGGACAATAATTAAAGAATCCTCCCCAATCTCCACCTACATATTTTTTGGAATATTAAATATAGATTTTATTTCAAGTGACAGTTTCTGGTATTCCATATTGCAATCCAGTATATCCAATTTCACATTTTCCAGCAATATCATGCTGTTGATGGTGCAATGCGAAACCCATATTGGCAAACCAAAAAACTAAGCTAATTGCAACATTGAAATCGGATCCAAAAATCAATTTCCGCCTACCTGTTGAATCCGGAGCGCCGTAACTTTTAAGATCCTTAAAGATCTTCGACACGGGATCGATCTCCAGGTAAAGTAGCTGCCACCACTCTTGAAATCTCTTCTTGTAATTCACTTTCAACTGACCAACGTCAGGATTAAGTTTTGATTGCACTTTACAGAGAAAACATGTTGGTAATACCGATCTCGATCTCGATGCAAATCTTTTCCAAAAGCCACTGCATCATCACACGTGTGGAGCACGATTCTGGTTTTTTCATCCAATAACTTTCATTCTGGTTTAATGAAATCTGAAGTCCCCAGATTAGTCACTCTGCGGTGGTCGACTGGCAGCTGGCCAATGGATAGTCAATCACTCAGCTGAGATTGGTGTTCCTTAATGTGTTCCGCATGTTGCATCGGTGGATCCTTCGATGGCCCCTACTGCCATGCTTGCTCTTGTGCTTCTAATGATGACTTTATCCAGGCATCCTCTGGCTATGTTTTTGGCTACAGTTCTCCTCTTTTCCCTCATTCTCATGGAATCTTCCGGCTCTTTGATTGCTCACTATATTGCATTGCCATCCATTCCCATATAAACGGGTGTGCGTGTGTATATACTGGTTTTCTCCTCAATCACATCCTACTTTTTTAGATTCAGATTTCTATATCTGGATTTGCACCAAGCCCCCTTAAGCTTTAATCCATAGAGGAAATGGGAAATGTCATCCCTACTTGACGGTTGTGGTGTACAAATGCAATGATAAACGATAAGCTGGTACAGTTTTAGATTTTTATTATAAAGGTTATCTGATATACTTGTTTTTTCTAAAGTGTCTTCAATTCAGAATGGATTTCTTTACCATCTGTTGCGTTCAGGTTACATACACTGTTTCTATCTTTTTTTTTACAGCGGGAATTGTGGCCATGTGAAAGCACAAAAAAAATGGTTTTGATGTTTTTTGTTCACTTTTGGAAATGAAAAGTGGTCACTTAATGTGCTGTTTGTTTGCCTCCTATTGAACATGACTGGAATACAATGTTGAATTATTGGATAAGCACTTTGAATAATGTGCATGGATGTGTTAAAAATGCATGAGTGTAACAAAAATGTTCATAGACGTTAGGGGAGAATGGGTAGGAATGGGACATTTTTCATCTTTTCATTTTTTTAAATATTCACAAATCATAAAACAACAAATTTTGTTCACAAATTTACAAATTCACGAATTTTTTTGTGCACAGTAGTTGAAATATTTTCTTATTGCTAAAATAAAAATATATTTGAATTTAAACGCCTTTTTATGTTTTCCCAATCCTCCTAGGGGACTTGAGGATTGAGACACCACACTAATTTAAGATTTTATTTATTTGCAATAATAAGAACACAGTTTTTCAACAAAAAAAAAATACATTTTATCAGGATTTTTTTTATTAAAACTAACAAACTTGTGAAAAGAGACTAACATCAACACAGAAAGTGTTGGAAGGTTCATACTGTATTTAAATCTATATAATTGAGTTCATTATTAAAGAACTCTTCTACAAACTCCTCAGATGATGACTGGGATAGTCCCATTCCTCCTGTACTGTTGTGTCCCAAACTTACCACTAAGTCTTTGTCATATTATACACACCATATGATTAAAAGGACCTGACATATTGCTAGTAAACATCTAATAACATCATAACCATCCTAACTAGTATTAATGTACTTAATATGAAAACATTGCCTCTTTAATTTATAGTTTTAGAGGAGTTAAATATTTGAAGTATACTAACTTACTTTTTAGTAGTGAAATCACACTTTTCCTTCCTGTATTCTTTTGTTTCAACAAAAGGCCAACATTTTACTACCCGCTTTTCCTTACTAAATTTACGGTTGGATAGCAGGAAGGAGTTAATTGAAAATCTGCGTTTCCCTCTGAAAAAACAAAGATAACAACAGCTTGTCTTTAAAGCTCCCAGTTGTCTACTAATCCACTGTTTTGTTGTTAATCCACAACATTTCCCATATGCTTGGCAATGGCAACTAACAAAATTGAATTTTAAAACATATTATTTATCAGCCCCTAAAAATATGCTTAGGAACAGTAAGCACTAAATGGATTACGAGCAATTACATGTAATACAAGTAACATTTGTACATGTACATGTCATGTTTCCAGAATGTACGACATTTTACTAATTAAAAACAATGAAAAGATGATTAATATTTTGTTTAGTAGCAAATTTAAATGCAATGACGCCTAATCTATAAACACAAAATGTAGTAATTAGCCTAATTGTGGGTTCAGCACCTCTAATGGCTTAGGAATGTTTTTGTAGCATCGCATTTCCATTAATGCCCGCACCCTTTTACTTTAGACCCGGACAATTTTTGGGCGTAGTGCTGAAAATATGACTGGGAAAATTGCAGCTTATAGATTTAGTGGGGTCATTATAGAATTTCCATGGAATTTCCATTGTGCGCATGAGTAGGAGTACTGATTATATGTAAATAGGAATCGTACTTCAGCGAGTAGAGTACAAGTAATCCTACGAAATGAGTATGAGTATATAGAAATCGGACTCGGGCTAATTGTACTCATGGATATGAGTATGGCGGATTGTAAAAGTATTGTTTAGCAAACTTAATTTATTTTATTGTCAGTAGATTTTATTACAAGCAGAATCAATTAAAATGAAAGATGTATTCAATGTACTTAATTATTGACTAAAAGTATTTTTATTCATACTCGATTACATTGTTACTCATAATTTCAGGTTACGTTAATACTTATGGATATTCGTAATCACCAATGGAGAGTACATTTTTGTAGTCGAGTGTATTGTACTCATTCGTTCGAGTACAAGTGCATTCAATTACTTCTGTACTCATATCTATCGAGTATATTTGGTACTTCAATTACTCTTTGTACTCAGTACTCTTTTACTCGTTACTCATATTCATTCAAGTACTGGCTTATTGTTTTATACAAGCTTGTCCAGAAATCATGTACTTTTGCAAAGTGAATATGTATATACAGCATTTTGAGATTAACAGAGGAAGTTTGTATCCTCATTTTCTGAAAGTTAACATCATCCAGAATATAGTGACCTATATGTTTGAACTCTATTTTAAAATATAATTGAAAGTTGTCTGTAACTTAGCAGGAGGGGGTTGTCTGTTTTTGCTACATGTCACAACATGAATGTTCAGCTAAGCTACGGGGAAGCCAGTAAATGACTTGGAATTCTAGCCTATATAAACTTATAAACAAGTAGCAAAACCAGAGTCAGTCAATTTTTTAACGGAATGTTTACATGACCAAAAATGAAGTCTTTATCGATATTTCACTTATTTGTGCATAGTTGTACATGTACTTGTGCTTACAGGGTGGAACAAAAGTCACTGCCAGCCAACGTTTTTTTATTAAATCTGTTAGTTATGAACATCTTGTTGTTAATGCTGTAAAATTGCAAGTCATGTGCTCTTTATCCACTGATGTTGTTAGATTTTGCCTATGAGCATTTGTTTTTGGAAATACACATAATAACTTGTGACCTGTAAAATTTAAGACAAAATGCCAAATTAGGAAAAGGAAGAGAATGGTCTGCTGCTATGAAATCATTATGTTAGTCTTCATTGGCAATTATGACAATTATTGGTTAATTATTAGAATGTTTTTAAAAAAATTATTGAGAGGCAAAATGGTAGCTATGCTGCAGCACAGTGCTGCACTGCAGTGAAGCAACCTACAATTACATGTATTGTGCGATTGAGGAATTCAAACATCAACTTTGATACACTACATGTGATTCATGCTAATGTTGCCATTAAATTGTGTTGTATCACTTGCGGTATACATCATAACATGCCTTGCTAGTTTATTGCAGAAGTTTAGCCACTCTTTTGTTCTTCTTTGTGGCGAGTTTTCCCCATTTGTATCACATGACTGGTTTGATGGGCCCGTCTTAATTGATTTCTGCTAAATCTTCTAAATACATGTACCACCCCCATGTCGCACCCCCACCCTATTTTTACTTGCTCTCATTCATCTTTTAAAATGTATTCATTCTCCTTATTGTTGCTCCATACGCTGTATCAATTAGCGGCGTTTTCCCCCAACATGGTGGGAATAAAGTTTTCAATAAAAAAAAATATGTGGATTTCCATGAACAAATAGTCATAGTTAAAATTAAACAACATCAGTGGATAGAGCAGACATGATTTCCTATTTAACTGCATTAACAGAATGTTCATAACTATAAGATTTAGGCTTGGTGGCACTGGTGACTTTTTCGTAGGTGATTAAACTATTTGATCACCCAAAACTTGGTTTTCGTTTTTGTTAGGCACGCACTGGCAATTAAATAATCACTTCTAAACCTGTTTTACAACATAGGGTTCAGGAAAAATGTAAGTAAATAAAAATCACAGAGCACTCAGATACATTGGTGCCTATCAGTCACAACTGTTTAATCACCTGAAAAATGGAACCAGTTTCAATTATTTAGTTGCCTGAATTAAAAAATCAGCAGTGCATTAGGGTGAGGAGATAATTGCATGAATAAAATCACCAGTCCACGCCTAGGCTTAAGAGGGATCACAACCCTATCCTTTTCAATGGTTCCGGTTTGCAAAGATACTCACAGTTGAATGAGGGAGGTTTGGGTGGGGGTAAGAATTGTTTTGGTGGCTTGAAGGATCAGCAAGGGCCTCCACTTGTCGTTTTTCACTTTGAAATGGTAGATTTTTAAAAATTAATATACAAGTTTGAAAAATGTCCATTATTTTGCACACACTGCCAGCAGGTGGCAGAATGAGATAGGCAAGTTGTAAGTGCAAAAATTGAAATAATAATTTAATTTAAAAAATCTATTATTTTAAAATGAAAAAAACTGACAAGCGAAGCCCCTTGCTGTTATTAAGTTATTTTTAACAATTTTTATTTTTATTTAATCTTTTTTTGTTTGACTGTGAGTGTCTTTGTAAATTTACCCATTGAAAGGGATTGGGTTGTAACCCCCCTTAAGAAAAATAAAGTGGAGTGATGGTGACGTTTGGTCCACACTTTATAGATTTTGCATTCCAATTTCAAAGGTATATATTATTGTAACTCGATGAGGAGCGTTGCCATTTTAAATTTGTGTATAACTCAACCTACATATTTGATTTTCTTCCTTCCTTCCTTCTTTTTTACTCTAAAAATCCACAAAAAAATGCTCCCTGGAATGATTTGAAGTGGCTGATACGAGTAGGTCCAGCTGTTACTAACTGCGAAACTTTTAAACCATTTCGTGATCTGTTTGTTTGCACTTGTCAAGGGGATATTTTCCACAATTTTCAACTTCACATGGTTTCAGGTCAAATAACGTTTTGTAACTTATACATCACCATCATGCCGCATTACATTCTTCAGTTGGCCAACTTTTGCAGACGAATCAGTCTTTCCCCTTCAAGTAAAATCTCAACGTAGATCCTCGACCGAAATAAACATTTTTTTTTTTGCCCTATGTATATTATAGGAAAAAAAATTATCCATGTATACATTTTTCTTTTCCATAAAGTGCCTTCATTATGCAAATCAGTGAATAATATAGTCTCCAAACTCTCGACGCACGTACTTTGGAGGTTATAACAAGAAGGGTTGTTGGAGATGCTGAAATCTGTACATTTTTATACGAAACCCATATGAGTATTAGAATAGGGTAAATAAAATTTCTCATTATTCTGATCATTAAAAATGCTTGGATTATTACGCTTGTTATGGTTTCGTAAAGACGGCGTTCTTTGTTTCCATTAGCTCGAAGGCATCTTTATAAGTGGCAAAACAAATGGTAAATTAAGAGAAATTAAATATACTTGTGTATAGCAATGAATAACGTGAACAGAATACAAATGTTTTAAAACAGGGGTCGGTAAACTACGACACCATAACATCATGGATGCTATTTTTCATGAAAACATGTCTACACATGCCACCATTTCACCAACAAATCAATTCAGACAAATCGTTTTGTATGAATCTAATATATGATACCTCAAAGTATTTTCAATCTGACCTTTTTGTCAAATTATTTCGTTGGAGAAAAATGTCATGACAGCTCTCCATTGTGATATTTTTTTGTTTGATAAATTGGGTAAGTATATTGGATACGTTCGTCTAGAATTTTCCAAATTCACCTACATTATAATATGTACAGTATATCTGCAATATACAGTGTGGGCAGTAATTGAGTACATAGAATGGCTTTGAGAAAAAAGTACAGAGTACAAAGAGTAATTGAAGCACAAAATGTACTCAATAGGTATGAGTACAAATGCAATTACTCTAAACGTACGAGTACAATGCACTTGATTACAAAAATGGACACTCAATGGGGGATTACAAATGTTCTTGAGTATTACGTAATCTAAAATTATCAGTACCAATGCATTCGAGTATGAATAGAAATTCTTTTAAGTCATCCTAAAAGCTAATGTTTCCTAATTTTTATGTTCTTTGTTCTTTATTTATTAACATTTTGTTCACGTGATCACGTCTTTAATTTTGATTGGTTCTGCTTATAATAAAACCTGTAGAGTTCCCTACTCGATACTTTTACAATCCACCATACTCATATTCAGTACTCATATCCAAGAGTACAATTTACCCAAGATTAAGTTTGATTACGATACTAGTCCTACTCATTTCGTATGATATAATAATAATCGGTACTCATATCCATGGGTACAATTTACCTAAGTTTGATTACGATACTACTCGTACTCATTACGTATATGATTACTGATTATTTGTACTCTAATCACAATGGAGTACGATTCCAATATACTCATGATCAGTAATCATATTCATGAGTACAATTTGCCAAAGTCTGCATGGTTACTCATTTTATATGACTACTGATTGCATATACTATTAAGTATCATGATTCCACTGCGATCGTAGTCAGTACTCCTACTCATGAGTACAATTTGTCCCAGTCTGTCTGACTCAGGTAGTTATAAACTATATATAGAATTCGTTTATACTGTAATTCAGTAATTGTAATCCAAACCATATAATTTGGTTTCAAAGTATTTGGATTTTATTACGATGCAAAATTTACTGGATGTATACTCTCATTTATTAGTCATGATTGGTTGATTGATTTCAATTCCCATTCATTCGTCGTATACAAACTCTATTTTCTGTTTATTTGCAGACCTGAAGCAGATACTGCATCTAATTTTATTTGAACCTACTGACATTTATTGTGGCCGCCCTCACCATTTTTCATCCTTTCGCAATATTACATTGACTTGACTTTGTTTGAAGCGATAATTAAGGTCTCGTTAGGGTTCTAAAAAAAGTCGATCAGAGATTTCCAATGCCATGAACGTGTAATGCGATATATCCTATTGTAGTGTGTTTACAGACTACACCAACTGCTTATTTGGGATATTTCAGAAAATCTAGCTGTTCCAGAAATGCTTTTCACAATACATGTATTTGAGATGGTTGTTACTCTCGAGAGAGACTCTCGAGATACTCAAGATTGAAGTTCTCAATGTAGCACGTGCAAAAATGTGCGTGCTACTGTTCGAGAACTGTCTCTGATAGCAGCTGTCGAGAGCTAGCATTGAGTAGATGCTTATGTTTAGGGTTTTTTAATGTTTAGAGCTAAGGTTGGGAAATTTTGTGGAATACGAGATGTGATGACACGTGGATTCACATGGAGTCATATGCAAATGATTTCACGTTACTTTTTTGATACTTTGTATTTTGTGCAATTTTTTTTTTTTCAAAATTGTCA
>JAQGBW010005473.1:0-11950 GCA_034698625.1 Julus scanicus
AATATAAAGTTCACGTTCTACAATTCATTTCTGTCTAATTATAAAAGTGTGGGTAAATAAGCAAAACGCCCCACAAATTCTTCGGTGTTCTAGAGATTGTGACTTAATTGACTGGTCTTATTCTTATAATTCGTCTCTAGCCACTGTATACGAGTTCCTTGTGTGAAGCACTTGGATGATAGTTTTTGTATTGTCCCAGGGATATACGGACAGAATCTGTCATTGTAGTGCTCGTTGAACCTTTAGACGCTATTTTTTATATAAGCCTATGCAATTGTAACCAAATGCAACAGGCAGGGAGATGCAAGGAAAATTGTTGTGCTTGTACATGAACTAAAATGGTGCCCAACAGATAGTTACTCATCTAGGATTGAAAAAGGGACAATTCTCTATTTGGCAGTTGCATATGTGCGCTGATGAACCTGTCTAAATGAATGTTGTTCATTGGTCCCAAGAGCGTCCATTTCGACAGATTCTATTGTAATAGCGAAATGATAAAATTAAATAAGATGCCGATTTCAATAAGCATTTGTTCGGGTACTCAAACGAACTTTTCACATGAGCAGTTGGCCCACATATGGCGCGCATGCGCATTAGATTCAAGCAGCTCTGCCAAGGGCCACAAGTTGAATGTCTTTTGTGACATGTGCACAAATGCAGCTTGGGCAGGCCTGCTAAGTTGTACTGCAAAAGCAAATTGCATTTAAAACCTTTTTTTCTCCATTGCAGTAGGTCCAGCCAATTAGAAGGCGTCATATGCCCTTAATTAATTGTTAAACTGAAGGCATGTGCGAATTTTTGGGGTCTGATTGAGTACTCCTAATGTATTTGTGTATGCGAGTTCGTCGCTTGGTGATTTCGATAACAAACTAGGAATGATATCATGATATCATTATCAGTTGTCACATAACTGGAGTCCACTATATCTGAAGTGAAATTACTGGAAAAATGTGCTTGTAATTATATTTTAATTCAAATATTTTTAATCAGAAATTTTCTTTATTATCTCTAAATTATTCATCTACAAAATTTTGACGTTAACGGACAATGATGGATTTCTGAGTTCAGGTGGTGCATTCCCAGTTCCATCAAGTTGTCGAAGTAGCTTTCGAAATACTCGAATGGTTGCGGTACATGCCCTGACAACTTTACTTACCAGGGCTGCTACTTAATCTAATGCATATTTTGTTTTTGCAGAGGATGTTCTTAGTGAAGATAAAGAAGATGAATGCGTTATCTGTCTAGATGATCTAAAACAAGGGGATACTATAGCCCGATTGCCCTGCCTTTGTATATACCATAAAAGGTGAGTGTTATACCAGTATGTTGTGAATTTTTCTGAATTTGAATTCACGGGTAAAAATTAAACCATGGTTCACTGGAATGAAAAATGAAGATAACAATTAATTAATATTTGTATTTATTTATTTTTGTTGTTTACGCTTGTTTGCCTCCATGTAGAATTTAAGAATTCGCATATGTATTAATTAACAAAAATGATTGTCGCTATTTTAGTTGTAACTCTTGGTCATATAGCATTTTGTTTCCAGGTAAGTGCTGAAATATACAAGGTATACCGAAAGTCAGTTTCCTAATCTACAGGGTTTGTATAGCTGGTAGTAAATGGAATATAAATGCCAAATGAACATGTAGATAAAAAGCATAGGTAAACGCACATTTATCATTGACGTAACAATTCCAATCGTCCATGCTGTTTACGGATGAGGCCTAGCTCCTTCACCGAGGATGGGGTTGTGAACTTTCGGAGCAGCCACATGTGGAGTGAGGAAAATCTGCATGCAATTCTAACTCGAGGACATCAGCAAGTCATCTGCAATAAATGAGATTTGTTATGTTAAATAGACATTTGCGCCCACATGTTCATTTGGCTTTTATACTTCACATACCACCAGCTACAAACCCTATAAATTCGGCAGTTGATTTTCGGTACACTCTGTATAGTTACTTTAAAATCGGCTGCGACCGTGCTCGTAGTTCTCTTTCCATGGCACGTGTCATGAGCTGGCTTGGTGGCTTCTAAGGCTAGATTTAAGCATTATGCATGAATATACAAATGCTGTCGTGTGTAAAACATGCGATTTATTAGATGTTGAATGGAGAAGGACTATTGGCTTACAGGTTAAGGGTGGCAGTATTTCTTAAGGAGTGCAGTTAGTTGACTGTTGTCGTGCATTATTGAGAATAAACGACGTGGAAACTGTGGAGCAGTACGTTCCATTGATGTCAGAGGTCAGATGAAACAGGGAGACCTGGCACGCATGCTGACATGTTCGACATGTTATACAGACATTATTTTATTATAGTGGTTAAAGGTGCCTGTCGAAAATTTCCCTGGCTTCCAAATTCACCAGTCGATTCCAATTGAGTACCTTTATGATCACATCTATCGTCATGTCCGCCGTATGGATTCTTCATCTTGCATTCTTCAGCGGCTCTCGGTTGCACTGCAGTCTGCATGTATCCAGACACGTTTGCCAACTTTTCATCTTCTTATCTCCTCACTGAGACACCGTCTAGCTGCTGCTGATGCTGCACTCTGCAGTTATTCTGAATATTGGCTCAGTCATAATAATGCGACTCGACTGTCTAGTTTTGGCTACAAATGTGTTGTATTTCTTCTAATTTCTTCTGCAAAACAGGCTAGGGCGACTTGCCAGTATTGTGACTAGCGTGGAAACATTGAACTTATTTTTTACAGCCGAGCAGCAGGTAAGCACTTGCAATATTTGCTCTAATAGATTTTTCTTATTTTTTATTTTTCAGCTGTATTGATTCGTGGTTTGAAGTGAATCGGTCGTGTCCTGAGCACCCCCTGGACTAGGTGTCTGCCGCCCTTATCGAACAATGACGTTGGATTTTCCAATTCCTTCAGTTGAAACCACTACGGCCTTTGCTCTATTTTCTAAGAAAAGCCCTCCGACGAACTGCCGCGTTTGCTCGCTACTCCCACCAACATGAACTCGACGCCGCAGTGTGGCCCAGTCTTTGAGCTTGAACTCTAGCGTGGATGCAGAGTAGGCGCACCGACCATACGCAGTGGCAGGAAGTGGAGTGGACGAGCACCAAGTTGCAGAGTCCTTTGCATGCTTTTGAAATTTCTATTCCGTTTTGCAGCCTCAAGGTGCCAAGCGGTCAGCTAGTCACGCGATGACCGCGGCCCTTTAAGGATTTGCAGATTAGGACGCTCACGGAAACCATTTTTGTTTATCTTTCTTTTTTGTCGGTACAGGGGAAAACGTCATGATTTTGAAGTGGTTTGTGTCACGACTGGTGACGTTCCTGTGATATCTGTGCTTCAGGAGGACCTCCCCAAAGCGTCACATCTTCCTGCCTGCTGTATCAGCGTGATGTCATATATGGCCTTTGTGACTGAGCTCACGCACTTTTGAAATGCGGTATGGTTGCAATCATCACTGATGCCAAAAGGCAGACAGACATAGACCATGGAAGGATGCGGATTTTTTAAAGATTTTGAGGAATTCAATAAGTTTCAGCTGTCTCGACGATTGCTAAGTTTATTTTGTTAAAATCAATCCGATCTTTAAACTTGATGACTGACATTTTGGCGCTTGCGCATTTGGGGAAGCGGACTGATGAATTCTCTTGGGCTTAATTGTCACTGAAATTTGTCGGAATAACTAACGTCAGTAAATAAGGATTTCCAAATTTTCTTCAGGTTTCTTTTTTAGTGTCTTTGTTGGAAGCAATGAGGTACTTCATACCTTTCATCATTGATCGTACTTCGTCTCAAAACAGGCTAAAAGTTCGGTTTAACCATCCAGTTTCATTTGCATGTGCTTTTTGGCTACAGTAGATTAAATAAACAAATAATGAAAGGAGTTCACTAATTACAAACAAAAAAACAACATGATTGTGTATTGGAATGTGGAGGTATACATCCTCGGGAAACTATATGTATCATAAAGCATTCTTTGATCGATCACAATAAATGATATACTCATAGATTTGAAACTAACATACTGTTAACTTAAAACGCGGCAACAATACTGTTATGAATTTTTATTCCAATTTTATTTTATTTGCGATAGTTTTTGAAACATGGTATTAAAAATCTGAAACCACACACTTTTTATGGAAACTTTTTTTTACACAAGATCGATTTGTATACAAGCGTGAAATGCAAACAATGCCCCTATCTCAATTTTGATCTTTTTTATATCAAAATTGCCTGGAAATGTAAATATATTCTATTCAAAATACAGAAAGTAAATAATGAAGTAAAAATGAACTGTTGGAAGAGAGGAAAATGAAATTCAGGATTCTTTAGCTTCTTTGGTGTAAATAGTTAAGGCAGCTCTCATTGCTCGAGAAGGGTATCTAAATAAGTTATTGAAAATATTGACCTCTTTTTAATGTTTGTTTGTGTAAAAAGGAAAATTTGGATATCCGCGTTTTGTTTTCTGACGTTAGGAACCAGATTTAGCCTCTGGTTTTAAAAGTTCACAGAATTTTTAATCCCTGTTTCAGAAACCTTTTTACGTATTCTGGAGGAGCTTCCCGAAGAATTTGTCAGTAAAAAGTGGCTGGACTGAGAACCTTTGCAAAGGTGTTTTCGAAAGCTACTGAAATTTAAACTTCTCGGGTTTTCCCCTTCTGAAAATCTTTTTTCTTTTTTTGTCTTTATTTCTTCTCCTGTACTAATATTGGAAGTGTCTGTAGAGGAACGTATCTGAATCGGGCTTTTCTTCGCCATCAATGTGATCTTTAAGCGTATCAAATCGGTTCTTTTCGTGCTTTGTTTTCGAACAGCGTGAACGTGATCTGTAGAGTGATGTAGTTTGAGTTACTGTCAATGTCGATTCCATTGGACGGCTGGTGCAATCAAATAAATAGTATGTTACTAATAGTAATTTGCCGAGTTGTTTTGGTGTGGTGAACATCGCTGTTATAATCGAAGAAATGATACCGGAATTCTTTATTTCAGATTTTTCTATATTTTATTACAAAAATTACTATAATTCTAAAATTATCAGATTATACATGTAGAGAGTGAGAAACTATTCTTCGGCATTTTTCAGGTGCTACTAAGTTTTATGGGAAAGTGGTGTCGGTTTTGCAATTTGGTTACAATTTTCATGTTAATGTTTTTAGGTCTGATAAAGGACGTAAAGGTATGCAAACAATCCTGAGTAATTGAAACTATTTAAATTTTGTTGTCTATATTAACGGGGTTTGAAATCCTATCCTTTTCAATGGGTAAATTTGCAACGACACTCACAGCCAAACAAAAAGATATTAAATAAAAATAAAAATTGTTTAAAATAGCTTGATAATCAGCAAGGTCATTCGCTTGTCGTTTTTCACTTTAAAATAGTAGATTTTTTTAAAATTAATAATCAAATCTGAAAAAAATGTCTGTTATTTTGCACACGCTGCCAGCAGGTGGCAGCATGAGATGGGCAAGTTGTGAGTGCAAAAATTCAAATAATAATTTAAATTAAAAAAATCTACTATTTTAAAGTGAAAAACGACAAGCGAATTGCTGATTTATCAAGTTATTTTAAACAATTTTTATTTTTAGTTTATATCTGTGGGTGTCGTTGCAAATTTCAATCCCCTTAAAGATGAAAGTTCTCAGCAAGTTCCAAGCAAGGGCGTATTATATGGGGGATCTTGGGGATTGATCTTACTCCTAACTAACACTAACTAATTTCCAGGATGGTGATGTAATCGAAAGGCTACTCTTGGAAAAAAAAAAACATAAGCAAGACAATTTGTCGTAGCGAATTCTTAGGTAAAAATATTCTAATATCTTGTGTTTTAGAAATGCAAACTTTTGAAGTTAAAGTGCGGTTTTTCTGTTAGTTTAAATATCTAAAAAAATATCTTGGAAACTTTTTAATTAAAACTGCGATTTTTCTTTTTTGGAAAGGCAATTTTTCTTAAGTAATTTAATTAGGTAATTTTTCTTAGGTAGTGCTATTTTTTCGCAATTTTAAAAGAAATCGCAATTGTTTTAGATTAAAAGTAAGATTTTTGGGCTCTATAAATGCAAATTTTCCATTTAAACTGCGATTTTTCATTTTTCTTATATAAAATGCACTTTTTTACAGCGCACTAAATACAAAACCTTTGCAAAACTTTCATTTGAATTTTGTACAAAATTTATTTGGATTCCATGATTTCCAGCATTTTGGAGAAGAAAAAAAAACATCATAGTAGTTAAACTTTTGCTCATTATTTGTTTCAAGAAACCTTGTTGCTTCAACATTGTTGCCTTCAGTGAAGACCCGGCTTAAACTTCAGCTCTAAAATATTAATTTTTATCAAAATTAATTCAATCATAAATACAGCGGATAATTATCTCAATATCAATAAGAAAAATGACGTGCATGGACCTTACATGGGATACGGTGGAAAAAAGATGAATATTATACATCACAGGATACAGAAAACGGCAAATTATTAGACGGTTGCAGTGCTATTCGTTGAACGTCACATTTGACTCTGAACGGATGTGTGTAAATGACCTTTATTTACTTCTAATTTTGATGATCATTACTGATCGACCTTCTTCGTTACTGAATTTTGCATTAGCGCAATTTTGTTTTGTAAAATACTGTTTGTGTTTGAAAATTTGATAAAAAAAAAAGAAATAGCAATAAACAAAAATTCATTTGACATATCTTAGGAATTTGAAATCATTTTCACATTTTTGCGAAAGCACAGTATGTGGTCCAAAATACAACCCGTTTTCTGTAGACTGAATGCAACTTTTAATTAAATCTTTAAATTTAATTGGTGAATATTAGGAATGTGGAAAACATTATCACATTTAGGCGAGCGAGTTAGTAACATTTATGAAATTTTTAGAATTTTTATAAAAGCACAGTACATAGTCCAAATGCAACCGTTTTCTTCAGCAAGATTAAAACTTAACAACTAATTTTTGAATTTTTTGAAACATGAGATGTATTTGCTGAGATGGAAGTTTATAGAAAATTTCTTTATTCATATGTATTTATAAGCATGTTTGTAATTTTATAAACTTTTGAAGGAATTTTATAACTCCAAAGCGCGTTTTCGACTATATAAGTCGATTTTTGGCAAAAGGCACAAATAACAACGTTATTGAAAAGACAAATTTAAAGAATTTACAAGGTTTTTATTTGAGTTGTTTTTTTACTTAACTTTCGTAGATAAATTTGAATGTAATTCCCCAGAGAATTTTTTAAAAAAAAAACCTTGGCGCCAAGGTCATAAAAGTGTCTCAAGATGGCGGACCAATTCTGCATTCTATCGAAAGGTGGCGCTGCATGTTCCTTTATTTTCATTATGAGAGTGGACGCGGCCATTTTTGAAGCCGATTAATTGTGATCCGACTCCAAAATCGGCGCTAATATGGCAAAACCTGAGGAATTTGGATTTTAATTGGTTCTGGTGGATTGAAATAAGATGACGAGCGCTAGTTTGTTGCATTTAGAAAGCCCGGCGGTTGCGAAGAAAGTCACCTCAACACCAAATGAAACAATATCTTCTTCCCCGTCGACAGTAATCAAGACAGCTCCTCCTCGCAAAAAATTTTCGTCTTCGTGGTTGGATTCTTTGGAGTTTACGAAAGGTATGCCTTCATTTTCCAGTAGATTTTTTTTTTTTAACTTTTCAATGTGTTTCAAAAATTTTTGTACCAATTCGTTAATATTTCCCATTTTAATTAACACTTTTTACCATATAGTACATCAAATAAGGGCATGCTTCACTTACATGCTTACATTAAGATTAGGAGTTTCCAAAATTTGATTTTTCAACCTGTTTAATAATAATAATACTAAAGCTACAAAAACTAGTTAATAAGGTGCATATTAAAAACGATAGCTTTTCAAACAAAATATGGATGATAATGTAATTCCACGTTTATTATTAACAATTCCAGTTTAGCTCATGTGGCTTAAAGTTTTCGATTGTAATTCTGTAATAATTTAATCACGTTAAAGACTTTACGAAATTTCATTTTTGATAGTGGTTAATAATAATAATAGTAAAGGCTATACGAAAAAACAAACCTCTGTAGTTAATCGGCTGTGGATATGCAAATTGACATGATGTCAGGTATTTCTAAATTTAAGACAGTAAATGGCATACCAGGTGCTAAAGAATTTCACTTTTCTGAACGTAAAGATGTTTACCGTTAAAAACTATAATTTTCATGTGGTGATGTGGATGATAGTCCTATGTTTTTGATTAACTATTGCAAACTAGTTACATGTGGCTTAAATTTCTAGAGTGTAATTCTGTAATAAGCCAAAATGTCACTGCTGTATTGCGCAAGAAAAGAGGAAATTTCTTAACTTTTATTTACAATCCCATCCGATAAACACTGACATTCAAGCAACTGACATATCAATACGAAGACTGTTCCAAATTCCTTTTTTGGAAGACATGTAGATTAATTCTGGTAATTGACAGACTACATGTTTTTTAGTATTTGTAACTTGTACTGCCGAAATGAATTGCCCCAATTTCTTTCTTCTTTTTTTTTTTTTTTTGACAACTTTTATGTCGAGTTGATCAATGATAACTTCTGATAATTCGTGGTGAAATGTCGTCCATTTGTACTTTCGAAATTGAAATTTGAAACCGTACTATTGCATCATGCTCCAAATTTAAAATTTAGTAGCTTCACGAGAAACTTGATACTTTGATATCGTAATCTTGACACAAAATGTCCATAAGTAGAAATTATACTGAGAAACGTATGTATCATTTAATGTCAAGCAAACAGGTTCTGATTTTTCCAAAACTTTCTGCTGGATACTGAACATTATCCGTTTTCAAGTTATTGCAGTGACCATATATATATATAATTTTGCTACTAGAGTAACTTTGCATACAAGAATTTACCCATTTTGCAATGCGATGCAAGGAAAATAATTTTAAAACTAATTTGGTTAATTGATATTATTCCCGAAAGTTTTTTTTGATTTTGTTGATGTTAAGTTCTACAAAAAATTTCCAGTATTAGCAGTTCTCGTCAAACTCGTGGCCCAATACACATTTATCATTGTTATATTAAAAAAATGTATTAAGTTCAAACTTAAATCTGATTTAATGAAATAATTCAGGATTTGTCTTTAAAAAGTTGCTTCACTGCAACTTCCATTTTTCATTTTAAAATCTTTAATATCTCGCCACAAATTGGTTTTCTTAGTTTACCCCACATAGATCCCCCATTGAAACTTAATTTGCTTGACAGGAAATTTATTTTTATTTATTTAGCAATAAAATAAGCACTAGTTAACGACAGAATAACTTCTGCAAAAATATATGCAGATAAAAATGGCAATGGTTTTTTGAAAACTTCATGGAAGCATTGTGCACTACAGTTTTTATATAGCAGTAAATTAACTCATTTGTATTCTCTCTAAGCAAATTACTTAAAACTATTTAATGTCACTGTCTCAATGCTCTCCAATCTCCCCTATATGTATGGTAAAAGTATACAAACTTGTCTCGCAAATAATTCAGAATAATTTCATAAAAATCTGAATCTCTTAATGCGCAGGTAAATCTTTGTCAGAAGAGACTTTGATCATGGCCGAGCAAGATCCGATTCTACCCAAAGACTCGTCAATCAATGACAGAGGGTGCTGCCACCGGTGCTGTCCTCGCGTGTTCTATGCGATATTGGACGCTTGTATTTACACATTTTGTCTAGTCAAAAACGTAGAGCCATCGCCTGAAGAGGGCTACCAGAACCCACCTGAAGATTACGACCAACGCGAAATTCGTATCATGTCATCCAACGGAGAACCTAACGTGGTACCTGTGTTGACACATGCTAGTGAAGAAGATCCCCTCCTCCCAGTTCCTGTAGAGTTGTTAGCGACGGAAACGCCTAAGCAACAGCCACAGCCTTCACCGCAGTTGCAACATTCACCACACTCACCGAAGTTACCACAGTCGCCACATTCACCGCAGTCACCACCACCACCACCTCCTTCACAATGAGGATGAGGATTGTGTTCAGGTCTGTGACCGTTTTCAAGTTCCTGTTTTTTGTTGTTCTTATAGTAAAATTTAAATTTACCGCTTATTGTTAGTTTGCTTTTTGAGAATGTAACACGCAAAATGGCATCGCCAGTTGATGCCTCTGTAAAAAATTAATCAAACTGTCGGTGCTGCATCACGCATGCGCTATTGATCGTTATTTCAGCAGAAGATTTGTTTTCCAAGAAATGCACTAAGTTAAATAAAATCTGCTGAACGTTGTTGTTTCTAATTATGTTTTCGTAATCTTCTTTAAGTCTGGGGGAAAACAATTTTATCAATTTTAAAGTTACTTGCGTCTATTTTAGCTTGGCAACTATGTAATCTAATGTCGAGTTTAGAGTTCCCGTGTATTTCAGTATTGATTGACATTTGAGTTTCAAGAATAAACTCTGAATTATCGAATTTCGTATTTCTAGTTAATATTGATGTTATAAAATGTATTTAAACTACTTATACTGGTATGTTTTTCGGCTTTAATAACTTGGAAACAAGGATGAAATACACGATAACTACGTTTTATTCGCTGACATTATAGGGGAGAGTGGGTAGGAATGGTACGCAGGAGGAAGGGGACATTGCCAATAATTACAAATTGGAAAGTGTAAAAAGTTTGGCACTAGTTTGCCTACATGGCACTCGTGTTCCCGCATTTTTTTTTTTTCTTTCTCCAAATGGTGGTTTTCGCTACCAAAAAGTACGTTTTTACTTCCAATATTAAACTCTTCTAAAAGTATTGTTTAAAGAGGAAACGTTTTCAAATTATGTACATTAATATCAGTTATAGGATGGTTATGATGTTATTAGATGTTTCACACCAATCTGTCAGGTCCTTTTAATCCTATGGTGTGTTTAAGACAAATAGCTATAGCGACAGGAGGATTAGGACAAAATAGTGCAGGAGAAATGGGACATCATGTTGCTGGAATTTAATGCATTTTTGGTTTTAGAACTTTAGCATGTGCAGGTCGACGGGCAACAGTTGTTTTTCTGTTGCATGTTAAAAATGGTGGTGTTGTGTTGGTGAGATTTGCTTTAAAAAATGTGGGTATATGAACTCGGAGAAGCTGAAATATCTTTTTTAGAAAAGAAAAAAGAATACCGTGAGTTTTGAATTCCCTTATACACAATACATAAACATGGTTACAAAATTTGATGTCATTCTAAAGCTTCCTCCACCTTTTCTGTGCGGAGGAAGATCAAAATTGCGGGAAATCTACACATTTTGCATCGATGTTATAGTTAATTTTCAATAGTTCATTAGTTTTCATAAAATAATCCTGCTAAAAAATAAAGTGTGTTCCTATTATTGCAAATAAATTAAATTGCAAATAAATTAAAAAAAAAGCTTAATTTATAGTGTGGTATAATCCTTTGTATCTTCGTTTTAAAAACAGTGTCCCAATCCGCCTGCAGTGCGTCCTATTCCACATGCGCGCAGGAGGAATGGGACAATATGGAGAGTAGTTTTATTTCAATTATTTTTCTTATTTTAGTTATAAGAAAATATTTTCAATACTGCACAATATTCCCAATAGTATAAAGCAAATTTGTGAATGAAAGTTGTAACGTTTTATCGTTTGTGAATCATTTTAAAAATAAAAAAGTGAAAAATGGCTCATTTGTATACCCACTCTCCCCTAACGAATTTACCGGAACCTATAGTAGATTTCTGGAGTTGTGCCTTAAAAACTAACTTATAATTAGGGGTACACAAACTAGCTTTCCACGTGGGCAGTTGGGCTATATGCATTTTTCTCACATTTGATGCACATGTGCATTAGGGGAGACCGGGGCAAGTTGGATCATATTTTGTTTGGAACGTCATAGTACTACATTATATTGCTTCAAACAATGCAGTTTTTTCACAAAACCACAGCTTAACATTGCTATACAAAATAACCAACTTACCTATTTTCAT
>JAQGBW010005474.1:0-11942 GCA_034698625.1 Julus scanicus
CTCCCCCCATCCCCAATTATTTTTTAATAATTCTATATTCTTTTATAATTTTATTTGTTAAAATACTTAAAAATATTAAAAAATTTAATTTTAAATTAATGAAACCAATGTTGATATTAATAACATTGTATTAAATAATAGATTGCTATGATGATCGATGAGTAGCAATCGGGAAGAAAGTTTTAAGTCACTACAGGACCCAAATCTTTTTTCCCGACTGTTATTCAAAATTTAAAATGTTAAAAAATGAAAAAAGAATTTTATCGCATATTTTTTACCGTTTGAAATAAACTTTGATTGTGTGATGTCACATTACCGAACCACCCACCCCCACCCCTTGGTCACAACTGTCACAAAAAACAAACAACCCACCCCCTAGGTGTGACATAATTTTTGAATGGCTCCTGTATTTCATTTAATAAGTTTACGTAAGTTTGCATGTATGTTATGTGAGTCCAACTAAGTTGGGAAAAATCAGAAGAATTCCGTAGAATTCAGTAGAATTCCTCTTAACCATCCTGTTTGGGCCAAGATTGGTTAAGGGAAAGTGCCAGTTAATCCGGAGTTCAGAAAACGTAATATCAATGAAATACGCTTAGTTACGTATTCAATTTATATACTGTTGATTAGTAATTAGCATATTTTCAAAATAATTCTTTATTTTGTAACGACATAATATTACCTGTGAATCTTTGAGACCTTCTCAGGTGTTCCCAGAAACCCTTTCACTAAGAGTTTGGAAGGTCAAAATTTAATTTTCCATAAAAATATTTATTTTAACTTGTTCTGAATTTCAAAATTCTTCAGTCATTTTTCAAACGTATAAAGCAGCACTTAATTTCTGGGGTGTAACTTGCATTTTATGAGATTACATTCAGAATCTTTTTAGATCACTACCATTGTTTCTAACGCAACTTTATTTGGTTAAAGTACGTATGAAAACATGGCTGAAGTATGAGGATCTTATTATACTCTAAGCTATGTGGATAAGAAATTATGTTATGTCCAAAAAGAAGCAAGAAATTCACAAATCTAATAGAATGCCATTATCATCAATTTCATCATCATAAATAACCATGCTCTCAGCGCCATCTGGTGTCTGATGCCCTCTTCAGCAATTCTTGTCATTATGGGTCATTCAGAATCAGAATCAGGGCGTTAAATGTTGTTTGCTATTTTAACAATATTTCCCAACTTTTATCTTCAATTTGATTTACATTGCTTGAATATGACCTAGCTACTATGTATACAGGGTGTACCGAAAGTCAGCTGCCAAATTTACATGGTTTGTAGCTGATGGTATGTGGAATATACATAAATGCCAATGGAACATGTGGACACAAAAAAAGATTAAATAAAAATATTTTTTTTAAAAAATAGCTTGATAAATCAGCAATGGTATTACTTTTTCGTTTTTCACTTTGAAATGGTAGATTTTTAAAAAATTAATAAACAAGTTTGAAAAATGTCCGTTAATTTTCAGTCTCATGCTGCGTGTGCACATTAACGGACAATTTTTTTAAACACGTTTATTAATTTTTAAAAATCTACTGTTTCAAAGTGAAAAACGACAATCAATTTCAATTGCTTATTTATCAAGCTATTTTAAACAATTTTTATTTTTATTTAATCTCTTTTTGTTTGGCTTGTGAGTGTGTTTCAAAATTTCACCCATTGAAAGTGATAGGTTCTGATTCACCTTTAGGAGACATTTGCAAACACATGTTCCATTGGCATCTATTCTCCACTTACTACCAACTACAAACCCTGTAAATTTGTCAAATGACTTACGGAACACCATGTATAGTGTTTAACGTAAAATGTATTCTCGGGTGCAGTTTCCTATATAGCCATACTCCGATGTTCATGTAAGTTACATTTGTTGTTCGCCATGGTTTGCCGAGTCGGAAAAAGTGGTTCCGAAAGTTAGGAAACTTCCGGTTGAGGTTAGAACGTAAGTTAAAGAAATGCGATCGGAAAGACGTTTTTAAGACTAACCTAACCTAACCTAGTCCTGGAGTCACTACATCTCTTAATCTAGAATATTTTCAAAAATTTATGAAATAGGTGAAATATGGTTACCGGGGACATAAGAATACGTAAATTAACTCGTATATTTTGTGCTGCAGTGAAGCTTAAGTGCATTGCAGTGAAGCTTAAGTGCATTGCAGTAAAGCTAAATGCATTGCAGTAAAGCTTAATTACATTGCTACAAGGTGTAAACACCTGTTTTACGCCCCTTGCGGGATCTCGGATACCGGAACTTTCCTAACTTCCGGACCGAATTTTTTGAAGTAACAATGTACACCCTAACAACATATCAAAGTTTCGTCAACATCGGAGTGTGGCTGCATTCCAAAGAACACCCGGTCTGGGTCTGTTAAATTTGTACTTTGCAGTGATGCTTATGTGCATTGCGGTGAAGTCTTTGTAATGGAGGGTAATTGGAAAATTTCATAGGCTTGGATACGTTAGGGAAAAAGTCCAAGAAATTTCAAGAAATGTATAGAAAGTTATGGATCATTCAAGAAAGTTTAAGAAAGGCATAGAAAGTTCAAGAAAGTTTAAGAAGCACAGGAGCTATTCAATTCGATTCTAGACATTGCATGCAAGCTTTGCGGGGCATAATATGTACTCTAATAGAAATTAGTAAGCCCAGAGTGGCGATTATAAATTCATTGATTATAATGTGTTCAAACTCGGCGCCTTTTGTTTTTTCGTCTGCTATTGACGTGCGGGACACTTTTAGCAGGAGCGCCCTCTTTGTGAGGTGCGCCAAGTGTGACATGGTAAAAAAATCGGTGTTCCGTCAGAGCACGACGCTCGCTCACAGTGCGCTAAAAACGCCAGGTAAGAACCGGGCTTAAGGCTGTTGCTCATCTGGCGAAAGTCGCACACAACTCACAAGCAACATGAGCTCGCTCATTGCGGAAAAAAATTTTGTGCCAATTCCCACTTGGCGCACCTCACGAAAGCAGGAAAGATCGGCGCTCCTGCTAATGGCGTTTTATTTATCACCTACCATATTTTCACTCTGGCCGCCATGCCTTGCGCTTTCAAAAGTGATTTGTGGATCCGGCATGGCGAGGCAAATTTTCGTGACGTCATGTGAGCTTACCTCACTATACCCACTTGCACATTCGCGAACCTTAACTTCCAGAGTGATGCCGTATTGCCACAACCGAGAACCAAGAACCGACGCTGCTGACGTCAGAATCTCGGTTGCCGAAAACTGGTGACCTGTTCCCACTTGGCCGAACCGAGAACCGACGTGACGTCAGAATCCTGGCCAAAGCTCTGGCTGTCGGCAACAATGGCGCTTTTGCTAAAAGTTTTCTTCGGTCGGACTGCTGTAAAAAGCTCAACTAGCCGAGCTTCCAAATGGGCGTGAATTTGGGAGAGGCAAAAGTTCGACCGAAAAATGAAACCTCGAAGTGCGCATGCTCAGACCCTAACTTCTCGGTTTCGTTCTCGGTTTCGGTCAAGTGGGAATCAGGCATCAGTGGACGATTTCTTGTGAGTTGTGCGCGACTTTCGCCAGGTGGGAATCAGGCGTTATTCAATTTTCAGTCGTTCTATAGGATGGTGCGCGTGGGAACTGTAAAAGTCAGGGAAGTTTACAATTGAATTTCTGCAAGGGAGAACTCTATAAGACGTAACATTTCCATATTACATTTTGCATATTGTACTGCATATTGTTATTTAACAATTGACTAGAACCTAAACCAAAAATCCCATTTCTAAAGATAATAAACGTTGGTGCCATTATGCACGAACAACCCCATTTTAATTGAATCATTTACAAAAAAACGGTTTGACTAAATGCGAATTAATTCTTCAAAATGGAGTCTCATAAACGACGCCTATAACAAAATTTTACTTTTATAAGACCTTAATTCAAAATGGCTTCCATTCTGCACCACACAACTCCCTTAATGATGATTTTTTATCTGCCTTATAAAAGCCCTTCATAATGAGCTTCGCGTTTATATCAAAAGTCGAACCTATAAAAGTTTTTAATCAAAAAGCAAAAACCCTGAGCCTTCTTCTAAAAATTACCGGATATAACGAAGTTTTCCCTTCCCTCGAGGTCCCCGAGGCTCCTGAGGCCCCTGCTGCCTAAAAATCCTTAACGACTACTTCGCAGGAAGTGAAAACTGTTAGATATCTTTTAAATACTTTATCATTGCACGTATTAAACGAATGAAAATCCGCTAAAATCAAAATGACAAAAAAAAAATCCCTCTATCAAAATATGCAAATTAACTTCATCCCTAAAACGCCATCAAACGAAAAAAGCAGTAAAAAATAAACGTCATTAAAACCTTTTGCATTGAACCTTCTGCATAGGGCCTTTACTCACGCACACGTGCCCCAAGGCCTCTGCTTTTTTTAAAGATAAAACAAATTGATTTGATAAATCAACATATGTTGTGAATGCCATTGAATGGCCATTGAATTGGGCACGTACATCCTTTGAATGAACATTTCTATGGGTTTGGAAATTAAAAACAGCGCCTTTTTCATCACAAGGCAAAAACTGTCAATGGTCTTTGGAAAGTTCTTAAGCAGGAGTGGTCCACAGTTGACACAACAACATGCCAAAGAGAACACATCGAGCAAACAAAAAAACATTCATAACCATGTTCTTTTTCCAAAAACATAAGGCAAAAGTTGTGAAATAATTAAGTATTCACCCTCTGTATACTCATGCATGTATGGGCTTTGTATTTATGCTTACATTTCAATCAGTGGCGGCACTAGGGGGGTGAGGGGGGGGGGGAAAACGGACCGCACCGGGTGACACCATCACTTGGCACTGGCGGACTCGGAGGAGGTCTCTATGGGGTGTCGTGAGGGGGGTGACACCATGAGTTACAGCACTGGGTGACACCAACCCTATAGTGCCGCCACTGATTTCAATTATCATACATATAACAAGCTCGTCGTGCTTGGGACAAATTTTATCTTTGAATGTCCATGTATAGCCAGTCAGGTATGGACCGTATTGCACTAAATGGATATATGGTATATCCTGCTAGTATATAGCAGGATATTAGCCAGGTATGGAACATTTATCTTTTGAATGTCATTAGGGATCATACTTTGTGTTTGAATAGCCATGTTTACAACATATTTATAATTTTAAAAACCATATTAAGGTTTTGGCTACAATGAATAGGAACATTTGGCTTTACATGACTCTACAAAGGGATAAACCAACACAAAGGGCCATATTCGTGTATATCTTGACCATATGTTCGCTTATTTGGCCATTTATGTTCGGATGTGTCCAATTTCAGGTCTACACATATATAATTTTTTCTCTCTCCAGTCTCCACAATCATGGCATTTTGATGTTCTTATTATTCGAAATACACATATTGTTATGTATATTTTTCACAATATTTTTCACAATGCTGATCTGGCATCATAAAAGGGGGAGTGTTAACAATGGTGATGTTTGAGGTGGGCGTTTTTCTAATCCTGGTTGTGTTTTGTGTCCTTCGCTTATTTTTCTAGCCCCTTTTAAAGCCCTCTGATTAACGTCAATGCTAATTGGTTCTCTCGCATGGCCGCCTCGCGTTGCCCCTGGCGGTGAATCCGGGCGGATGTGGAGGCCCTGATCGAATGCCGCGCCTGGACGCCCTTAGTGACCATAAAATCAACTGTTCACACCAGTCACTTTTAAGGGGATTATATCGTTTTCGGTTTTATGCCGTTTTTGAATAGGCATCATCGAATATGATCTCCAGTCTATGTTTACTCCAAAGATTTGTTTAAGAATCTATTGTTTGATGGGATTCGTTTACCTAATCCCGATCCTAATTCGGATCCTGATCTGTCTCTATCTCTAATGACTACGCCGGGGAATTAAAAAAATAAATAAAAAATAAACCATGTTTTCAAAATAATCGACGCCGAATTAAACATCGTCGGTAAACAGCCCTTGTTTTTTTAGGTCTTTTTCTCCTCATCCTCCTCAGTGAGTGTATAAGCCGTGCTATTCATGAGTTTAAGCCCCTCAGGAGTAGTGCTCAATGCGGTTTTTTATCCTTTTGTTTGTGTTTTCTCCAATGTTCGGATGAACGGTGCTTCCGCAAGGTGACGCCTGGAACGTGAGATTTAAAGGGCCTTATGAATGCCTGATGGAAACACAAGTAGGGATATGGCAGTATCGGTTAAAATATCGATACTTATTGACGAAATCAGTATCAATACTGGCCAAAGTATTGGAAGAAATGTTGACGCTTACTAATTAATAGCAGTAGTTTTCGATAAGTATGGCAAAAATCCCAAATTTGATGAGAATTTGATAAAAATAGTTACAGATTACAGGTTCATTGTTTCTTCTGATAATGAATGTATTTTTTATGGCGTTTTCCTTAAAGTTAAGGATTCCATGGCAAATAACATTTTTTGGCAAAACCAAAGTTTATATACCAGAAAGTTGTTCTCTCATATCATATATATGTACATGTACTATTTATTAATTTTAGTTGACTAAAAACATGCGATGCAAAACTTGTATAGTATCGTGCACCTGATCTGCGCACAGTGGGTGGTAACTTCCGGTGACTTCACTGCAGTTTACCACCCATCTCCACAGTTCAATACTGATCGAATAACATGGTACAATTTTTAAATTAATTTACTATAGTTAATACAGAACTATAGTACACATTTCGTACTTCTATGACTTCAAACACACATAAAAGCAGATAAAAAAAACCTGAGGAAAGGGGATTTCCCTGTCTAATATACGGAAATGAAAATATGGAGAGACTATAAACATTTTCAGAACTCTTCCGATATTTTTTAACGATGCTCATGTTCAAGTTTCAATATGGGTAGATTATCGAAAGTAAAATTTCGAGTACTAAAATACTCAGTATCGAAACAAAAGTATCGATGCCATACTAATATCAGTAGTACTGCAACATCCCTAATCACAAGATATACTATAGATGGGGTTGGAATGATGTACCGGATTGAGTAATTCTCGTGTACTTGATGTAGTACTATAGCCTAGAAAAAAGATGGAATATAGTGTACTTGATGTATGTACTAGATGGAGATTGAATATAGTGTTATGGGGCCGTACTCATGTACTAGATAGAAATAGAACAATATACCACATCCAGTTGGAATGTTTTACTAAGTAATGTCTTCGAACTGGGGCTCGACGAGATGTCCTCCTGGTGTCGCGCTGGTCGTGTTAGAACGATTACCGAAATAAACCATTTAAAGGAAGTAAAAGTCTTAGTCGTAAACAAGGTTTCCGATCCAGTTTTAATGATGTACTGGATATACTAGAAGGAATGGAATAGTGTTCTGGATGTACTATATGGAAATGGGATAGTGTACTGGGTATATAGGGTTATTTGGAGCAATCTACTAGATCCAGTCGTACTAGACCTGGTGAAAAAAACAATAGATTTCTATTGTTATTTGGAACATTGTTTTCAATTGGTATCAATTTCTATTGGTTTTAGTAACTGTTGTCTATATGGTTCCTGCCAATTGATCCTATGGTTCAGTCAGTACAGCTAAACCATAGCCCAATAGAAGTTAATACAAGAACCATAGAAAACAGTGAAAACCAATAAAATGTAATTGTTTTGTTCCAAATAACAATAGAAATCAATAGAAATGACTATTGTTTTTTTTCACCAGGGAGTGCACTGAATGTGCTAGCGGAAATTGGATACTACGTGTATACTGGATATAGTTGGAATTATTGAGTTTACTATAGTGTATACTTAATGTATTAAAAACCAGCTATTGGATAATGTGCTATAGATGGAGGTTAAATAATCTATTAGTTGTACTAGAAGATGTTGGAATGATGTTCAAGATTATGTATTAATGCTAGCTCATCATGCACTTTAATCTGGTACTATATAGGTGGAGGTGGAAAATGTACTACGTTGTATACAGTGCGGATTTGTAAAATATAGATTAAATCTAGAAACAAATGTTAAAAAGGTGTATTTTTCCATGGTTTGCTTTTGAATGTGTGTAGGGTGAGGTGTTGAGGGTGTTGAATGTGTGGTGGAGTCCAGTGAAGCATATCGCGTTAAGTAGGTGGAAACAATTTTCCGTTCGGTTTGTTTGTGTTTGATGGCGGCTTCACACGTCCTACCCAATTTGCCAACGGTAATTCGATGATAAATCCCAACCGTAATAATGATGTCGCCATAATGGGCTCGTCGTTTTCAAGGACCTTTTCCATCCCTTCCTCCCTCCCTCCCAATGGGGTGCATGGGGCGCTTTTTATTGTTCAATTTTAACAGGAGATGCAGTGAGGCGTTAGGGGGGCACTCCATCGTTTGCCAAATAGGTTTGAGATGGATTTGCTCATGATGGGGATTTCATGCTGGCTGCGGGGATGGTGAAGGTGGACATATTTGTGATTTGATGATTGTGGTTACCTTTTAGTGATAATAATAATACGTATAATGATGATTATGTAATGAGGAAAGTGGTGATGTTGAGGTTGATGATGGTAGTTAAGATATCGATGATGATGATGATGATGATGATGATGATGATAAGGATGGTAGTCATAATGGAAGTGGTGATGGCGTTGGTTACGTAGAGGTGATGATCATTATGTAATAGTAACGTGGTGGTTGGGAGGCTCATGATGGTGGTGATGATTATGGTTACAAGGTAATGATGATGATTATGATGTAGTCATAATGTTCAGTGACGATCACGATGGTGATGTTTACGCGATGATGATGGATGGAAGTGGTTATGGTGAAGATGGTCGTCAAAATGGTAGTGGTTATCACGATGGTGATGTTTACGTGGTGGTGATTGTGGTGATAATGATGATGATGATGATGATGGATGGTGGTTAGGTTGTAGTCATAATGGTAGTGGTTAACACGATGGTGATGGTTGTGGTGAGAAAGTTCATCAAAATGGTATTGGTGATGATGATGATTATTATGGTGGTTATGTGGTTTCTATGGCGTGGTGATGGTAAAATTGAATTTCTGCAAATTGTTAATAATAAATAGCAGCTTTTTTTTCAATAACTCCAGTTAAGGGGGTGATGCATGTACGCCCGTTGTCCGTGGATTCCGTTGATCCCTCTTTGTATCCTCTCACATTTGCCTATCATTATTATTATCATCATCACCATGATTTTTTCCTTATTTTCCGAACTCCATTCAGGTTGTTTAGGTTTAAGTTTGGCGTTTTTCCGTTCGGTTGGGTCTCTCCGAGTGCCTCACATTCACTCCTTCATCCATTGTATACGTCGGTGTTCGTGTTTTTATCCCTCGGATGGGGGCGTTCATGTATATATGGGCCTGTAGCTCTCGTTATAGGTGTCACTCTTCGAATTACGCGCTTAAGTACTTTCTGAAATTTGCTTTTCAGCCGGGTTTTTTTTTGTCATTTTTTTTTGCATTTCGAATAAAAGCGTCGTAAAGCGAGACCCTTGTTGAGTCAAGCGAGGCACCATTGTGTGGACCTGAAGTGCGGGGGTCAACCATAAACTACCCTATAGCTGCATGGGCGCCTGTGACTTGGTCGATATACAGTGTATGAATACATGCAAAGGTTTTCCTCATGTTATAACTTAGGGCTATATCTCAATACGATTACCTATTTCCCTTTGTTTGGTTATGTATTGGCATATAAGGGCATTCTAAAAATTAGTATGATCCATATAAATGGCTATTTATGGCCATTCAACGCATAAATATACTGGTTGCATGATCACTGAACGAGTAAATATAGCCAATACGTGACTATATAAGGTCACTCGGTGGTAGAATACAGCACATAAGTTTCTATACATAATATTCATAAATCTCCACAGGTCCATATCTAGCATTTCCACATGGGAAGACAGTATCCTCCTCTATCACTATCATCACACCTTTATCTCTTTAATACATCCTCTGATTCCATAGATTCTATGAAAAGTTGCAATCTAACGGTATGCATAACATGTTTTATATGGAGATATGGTTTAGTATATTTGGTAAAAATGTCAGAATGGAAGACGAAAGAAGTTGTTTTGTAAAAGCAGCTTGGTGACATCATTTATGCTTGACCCTCCAAACCCTCTTTGAAGAGCTTGAGCAAAGCCATTGATGTGGGGGGGAAGTAGTTGATGCTCAATGGCACACAATGGCCCCACAAAGCGAGAGTTTGGCAGGGGCCAAAATCTCCCAATAAAGGCACAAAAGGAGGTTCTCTTCACAACTACGGCGCTATCTTCTCCACAATAGCGAAGAGGGCGAAGGATGATGGCAGTAGAAGTGATCCCGTTTGAGCATATCGTGAACTTTTTGGCAAGTGACCTAAGTCTCTCTCTTGTCAAATACTCCCTTTACAATGGTCTCCCCGTAGATCCATCCCTAGATAGGCATTGACGTGAATGCATGGAGGATGTATCCCACCAACAGCCCTTTCAGAAGTGACATTCACTTCTTTTTATCCCCCCTTTGTCTCTTCAATAGCCTCTCCCTGGTGGGCCTAGCCTCTTTTTTCAACTTTACTTCCTCCTTCCTTTGTGCCCTCAACGTCCCTAGCGAGTTTTCCCTCCTTTTAGAAGAAGAAAACTTCTTGGCACTTCTTGAAACTGTTTGCTCCCTTGGGAGGAGGTCTCTTAACAGCCCTTTCCAGGGATGATGACACACTACTGATATCGATACTTTGTTTTGATACGATTTCAATACTTGGTTCCTTCGATCCTCTTAGGCAGTTTGTGCATGTACTGGCGACTTTTTTTTCGTGAGCGATTAAACTATTTGACCATATAAACATCGGTTGTCGTTTTTAATTGTCATTGCACGCCTGCACTGACGATTAAATAGCTGCTTATAAATCTGCAATACAGCATGGAATTCATTGAAAATGCGAGCAATAAAAAAGTCGCCAGAGATCACTGGCTCCTATCACACATTTAATTGCACACAGATTGGCGTATTTAAAATTTGCCTCCATTAAAACAATCCCCAGTGCGCCAGGTTCAATTGAAAATAATGCGTTTTATTTTGGTGATTAAGGCTAGGCAGTACTAGCAACTTTTTCTAGGCCAGACATTTAGTTTCAATTGATCTTCATGCACTGGCGACTTTTTAATTGAGGTAACTATCGCTCGCAATTTCAATTAATTGTATGAAGTACTGCAGGTTTAGAAGTAACTATTAAATTGCCAGTGCACAGCTGGCAAAAACGAAAAACAAGTTTTGGGTGATCAAATTCATCCATGAAAAAAATCTTCTCTAAAAAAGTTGTCTAAAAAAACTTGCTAGGTTTAATGTTAGTGCTTGCCTATGTTATATAGCCTTCTTCTATAGCTAGGTCTGCTAAAGGCTACCTTTCCACTGTGCAAATTTGTTTCGTTTTTTAACTTTGGCTTATTTATGCATTTATTAAGTCTTGACTACCAATGCTGAGCAGTGAGCCTCCATCCCTACCTGAAAATATACACTGTAAGGGGAAGGATGGTGGGGGGCTATTATCCCCTAGCGATGATGTCACCACCTGCAAGTTCCTTCAGAGTAATGAATCTTTCCTCTTCCCTTGCCTATTGTGTGCAAAACTCTTCTGGTACATATCATTATCTGTATATGGTGATGGGCTCTCATTTTTGTCAGAAACCCTAGCGATCAATCGAGTGGTGAACGTCTGCCATTCTTTAGTTCAATGGTTTGCATTTATGACATCACATTTGTTGTTTGTTTGCTTGTTGATTTTTAACTTTGGCTCCTGCATTACATGAGCATATATGTATAGTAAGAACTGCAGGTTCCATTCCTGGGTCGGCTAACTTGACTATGGTTTTCGCAGTTTTCCACACTTCTTTCAAGGCAAATAGAATAGAATAGAATAATGTTTTTACTCCTTTCAAACGGAGGGTCCAAAAAGTGGACCAATAAGCACTGGTGTGCCACCCTGCATTTAGCAGG
>JAQGBW010005475.1:0-11942 GCA_034698625.1 Julus scanicus
AATTAAAAGAATGTACCGAGTCGGTAGGACGAAGGTCAAATTATAAATGCGCCAATTTGGCAGTAAGGTCTCACACAAGGCATTAATTTGCCTAAGGAATTTCGCCAGTTGCACATTTTTCAACAGTTCTCTAGGCAATGCAGCATTAAGAAAGATGCACTGTAAGGAGGAAAGCAGTCCTTGATAAGAAATAGGGTAGTTTAAATCATGAATGTAATATGATGCTAACAATGTATCCATTATTCTGAAAGCAGACAAATCATCTTCAAATTTAACCATAATACCCCTTTTACCAATTACAAATGCTGCACAATTTTCCATTTTTTTATCTTGATAAGCCAACAGACAAGGGGCCTGAGTTATACAGCAATTGTTGTCGATTTTATCACCAACATAAATTATGAAAAAATGTAAGTCAAAAAATAAACTTGTGTTTCTGCAATAAGTTTATACGTAAAGTTATACCTTTTTAATTTCAATTAACGGCTTCTCAATTTTTGTAATGGCCTTGACATTTTCTTCTGAATGTACTGCATCATGTCAATTTCATTGCATGATGCAGCGTCACTGCAAATGCACTTGGGCTTTTCTGTAAAAGAATTAAAAGCAGTCTGTCTGTCAGGTCTGGTGGTGTTGGAAATCTTGTTAAACTCCACTGTGACCTAAGTGAGTGAATAAGATACTTGTTAAAAATTTAACTGCAATTAAACTTTTTAATGTTTACAAAATGATATACTAGTGTACATATATATGCTAACAAATTTATTGAGCTTCAATGCCGGATAAACATTTAGGACATCAACACCCTCCTTAACTTTCTGCCTTCTGACGAAAAACGTGTCTGCTAACAGCTCATTCATATGGATGCAGTCTGAATTATTCAATGATGCTTTTTCGAGAAGATGTTTTATCTCTTTTTTATTTTCAACTTGAATGGACATGGAACTGCAGGGCTGGTCTTTTGCGATGCCTGCTATCAATAAACTTGATTTTTTTCTGGGTTGCGTCTCACCTTGTTGTAGTGACGAGTATTCTGTATCACTCTGCTTACTTGTGTTTTTATTGATTGCTGAAATATGAAAGAGTCAATCTCGGTTATTTAAAAGTATTTTGATAAAAACACCCATTTTAAGCATTTTGATCAAACAAAGTATAACAATAAACTTTTAAGTTTATGTGATGTTTTGTTTTTTAAATCAAAAGTGAAATTAAATTTACATATGAGCATACTTTAAAATTTTTCATGTACAATAGAATACTGAATTCATATTAATAAAACTACAAATTGTACTTACATATGGCATATCACAATCCTTGTCCGCTAGCTGAAGATAAGCTTTTGTTATTGCATTGCTGTAGTTTGCATAGTCATCTTTTTAAGGAAATGGAACCAAAAAACTTAAATGATGTGTACATTCTCTAACAAACTGCTGCTGTATATCAAGGATAAACCCCTCTCTAACTGCACTTTTTACAATTGGTGATAGCAATGGCAATGGTGGTGGGTGTGGAAGCCCAGTTCTAGCTGTGGTCATCACAATAGAGTTTGATGCCTAATTTATTTAAATTTAGTTGTTAATTCTATATTGCCTTGTTCAACAATTGTCAGCATAAAATATAAGCTTTAAACAGTTACCTCCTCAGGGCTTGCAAATTTACTAGATTGAATTATATCTTCTATTTCAAATTAGTCTCTTTCAGTATTATGGACAATATTACATTGAACGTCATTAGGCTGCATGTTCATTTAACATTAAGAGCAGTAAAGCTGGCATTAAAACAATACTCTATAAAAGCGCTTGATAATATAGTAGATACTTACTAGAATCTCCACTCCAGTCTGGTATAACAATGTAACTGAAAACTTGCTTTCATATGGAATTTCAGTTAATTCATCAATATCAACATATTTTAAAAAGTTAATGTTGAATATTTTGAAGCTTAGAGTTCCTTTACTGTTGTTGTTATTCAATGGCTAAAGATCATGAAATGCCTTTTTTAAAACACATAAATCTGACTCATTGCCAGACTTTTGTTTAAGAAATACAATTTTTTTTCAGGCCACCATACTCAATTAGTATTTCTTTTGCAACAGACATTTCCATTCATTGATGAAAACGTTGTTTTTCAAAAATATGTAGTTGTTCGTAGAAGTTGTTAGAAATGCAAATGGCTGCTCCGTACAAATGACAGCTAGAAAAGACATTAAAAGTAAACCAGAACAGTTAAGTAAACAGGAAATGAGTAATTACGCATCTGAATTTAAGATGTTTCAATGTGAAATGACATTTCATGTTTAAAATCAAGATATACAACATGGCTACCCCAACTATTATTGAAAATGCATAATTGTACCATGTGCATACTTCAATTTTCAAGCAATTATAAATTATTAAACAACATAATTGCAGTTCATCAGTGGCGGCTCGTCCATAGGCACTGCGGAACTGCAGCACCCCCAAAGAGAAAATAAAAATAAAAACAAAACAAAACCTTACCCAAACTCCTTTAAACCAAAGGGTCCAAAATTGGACCAATAAGCACTATTGTGCTCCCTGCAATTAAGCTCTGGCACTTTTGTGCTCACGAGTTCCAGTGGCGAGGTGTTTGACTGTTGTGCGCATGCGCACACGCTGCACATGCGCACATACGAAGCTGCACACTAGGCTACGAGGGGAAAACAGCCCTGTCCCTCCGACAGTGTTAACAGATATGCAGAGTGGCACTTCACGAACATTGGCCAAAATCTGGCCCTCTTTTTAAAAGGCGTCACACTTAATTATATCGTTCCTGCAGGGCTTCTGTTTCATGCTGCTAACGAAGGTGAATTTTTTAAATTTTATTTCACACAAATTCATGTAGGTATTTTTATCAGGCATGCAAAATGAGAATGTCTGTGTAGACTTAGCATGAAAAATGCCTAGAATGAAAAATTTCGTTGTAAACGAAATTTTTCATTCATGAATTAAATGGCAAATTGAAAAACAAATATATGTTAAAGAAAGTGCAGCTATCCCATTAATTTCTCGTCAAATATACAAATATATCCTTCAACAAAAAAGAAAAATAAGACGACGCTTGTTATTAGCTCAATTTATTCGTGAATCTTGAGTTTAGTAAATTTCAGTTAAAGTTGAGAAAATTGGCTTGAAATTAATGAGAAAATCAAACGTCATTGCACCAAACTGAGATAAGCACGATGGGCGATTAAATAATCTGGTTTACTGCAATAAAATTGTTTTTAATCTCCCTTTATCTTGATTTGAGTTTGGTGCAAACGGCCAACTGACTGCACTCTTTAACACTCGTGTCTCGTCTAAATGATGGATGATTGGATTCAGTCTGTATTTTTTTACTATTCCCAATTTTCCAGCCTTTTTAATTAAATTAAGGATGCGTCTGTTTTGTAATTGGCTTTGTATTTTGAAATTAATTACTTTAAGGCCTCTCAATAATTCAATTTTATTTTGATTTCAAAATGAACGCCAAAGCTTGGAGATTGAAGATTTTTTTAAACTGGTGTGAAAATTTTCGCAAAATTCATACCACATTGCTTGTATAAAATTTTCTTAAGAATTTTTATCGTTTGTCAATTTGGTACATATTAGTAATAATGAAGATAAAAATTGGTTGATTGATTAAATTTAATTCTATGCTAGTATATTTGCATAACAGTAAAATTAAAAGTATTTTTTATTGTAGCGAACTAAAGACAAAATTGAGAATATCAATTTAAGGAATTATATTGAGGATATTTGGAAAAAATGGGTTTACTTGTTGTTTACCTGTATAAAGAAGAGTTTACATTGCTTAAGTTAGGGGCCATTTAAAAAGAATGTCCTCATGAGGGGGTAGGAAGTGTCTGCTGGCATTGGATACTATGTGGACAAGGGGGAGGGGTGACGCCTTTTTAGACATTCACTAATGATGGTATATAACCAATTTGCAGTCATCTTAGTTGCCAAGTGGTTGCGTTGTGTTGGAGAAAATGCGTTGGCTATTCTATTTGATTCATTTTTTTTGTTGCTTCTTTACTTAACAGAAACTTAACCATGGCCTTGCATTCCCAAGAAATAAGTTCTGTAACATTACATGAACTTCAACAGCTTACGTTTTTACAGCTGTCTCTCCATGAGAAAGTTACAATTAAGAAAAGAGGCCATTCAACACCTATAATTCAAATATTTCAGCCAGGCACAAGCAATAACAGGACATATGTCCGTACCTTTCATTCGGAATGGTACTAACGGAAAAGTTGGCTTTGCGGCTGTGAAGTAAAAAATGCTTTGTTTTTCTTCCCGTGTTTGCTGTATGGAGGTGAAGCAAAGTGGACAAAAGTTGGTTTTATAAACATAAACAAAATGAAAGAAAAAACTGAAAAGCATGAGAAGTCAAAGAAGCACATTGATAATGTAGTTTCACTGACATTTTTACAAACTGTAAGTATTAAGGAGAGACTTAGTGAGGCATACAGACTTTCAATCATTGCACATAATATGAAAGTTAAAAAGAATCGTGAAATTTTGTCCAAAATAATAGACTGCATTTTCTTTTGTGGTAGCTTCGAAACTGCCTTACGTGGACATGATGAAAAAGCCGATTCAGTAAATCCAGGGGTATTTAGAGGATTAATCAATTTTGCATCTGCATTAGATGCAGATTTGAAAATGCACTTAGAAACCTGTGCCCTCTTTAAAGGTGTGTCTAAGACAGTTCAGAATGAGATACTTGACTGCCTGCTACAAATTTACCATAAGAAGATAAGGAAAGAAATTAGAGAAGCTTCCTTTGTAGCTATCATGGCTGATGACACAACAGATGTTTTGGAACAAACTCAAATGGTCCTTGTTATACGGTACATATTGAATAAAGAAATATTTGAGCGTTTTTGGGGATTCTTTATTCCAGAAAATCAAACTGCAGATGGCATATCAAAACGTATTTTAGAACAATTGGACATAATCCTTCAAAAAGATGGACAGAAATTGATAGCTCAGACATTTGATGGTGCAAATGTCATGAAAGGCAAAAAAGCAGGAGTTCAAGCAAAAATAAAAGCAGTTTATAGTAATGCACATTTCATTCACTGCTATGCACATCAACTTAATTTAATAATGAAAAATGCAGCATTCTGGCTATTCCAACATTCTTTTCAAGATCACCACAGTGTGTCGCCATTCTCAAGAACCACATGGAAGTTGGCATTCCACGTCCATCCTCTACAACATGGAACTTTAACATAAGAACCATAAACAGAGTGTATAAAAATTTGCAACCTTTAAAAAACTGCCTTGCTGAAATACCTGAATTATGCCTCATGTTGAAATAATTTACAATAAATGCAATCTCGAGAAATTACCGTGTTTAAAGTTAATGAACATATAAAACATTTCCAAACTGCTATTTTAGCATTGAGAAACTCTGAGTTCTGTGAGAATCCTTCCAAGACATTTATGGCAGAAGCTAAGGAAGTGTGTGACAATATTTCTGTTGATATAATGGTCAGATATTCTTCCACTAAACACTTAGTAGCTGTGAAATTGTTCGTTAAGGAATGCTTCGCTAGTTTTAAGAATGAACATCCCACAGAAGAGATTGTAATGACCACTGAAGCATATCCCATGATTGACAAAGAAAAGCTTGAAACGGAACTAAAGGTATTCTATAGCAGGTCTGATATTCATGAATATTGCAAATTAATTGAGCTGCTGAAATTAATTTTGGAAAATAATCTAGATGAAGTTTTTAGTGATATTACGAAACTGATTAAAATCCTCATTACAGTTCCCATGACTACATCAGAAGCAGAACGCTGCTTTTCCACATTGAAAAGAATAAAAACTTTTTTAAAAAGCACTATGAATTCAGAAAGACTAAATGTGCTTGCGGTGCTTTCAATGGAGAAGAAGTTCCTCAGTTGTCATCCAGAGATCAAAGAGAAAATTATTGATCTTATTGCACAAATTAAAACAAGACGAATGGATTTCATGTTTAAATGAATCAATCAAGCTGGAACTGCAACAATTTAGGTTTTATTTTGTTCTTTTTATACCTGTTTTTTTACAACATTTTAAATAAAAAATGTTTGATTTTATAAAGTTGATGAATAAATAAATGTTCTTTTGATACATGTTTATTTCCTGCTATTTTATAACCAAGGCAAAAAATTTTCTGGAGCAGCAGCCCCACTAATTTTAGCCACAAGCCGCCACTGCCAGTTTGACACAAATTCATTATGACTCAGATATTGATTCAAGTGCAAACACTCAATCTGTAAATGGTAAGTTATGATTCCTGTTAAATCCACATACAAATTTACTTTTTAACATACTCAATACTTTTTTATTATAAATAATCCATTCTAACATAAAAAATATTGAATTAATAGATACTAGTGAATATTCAAACATGGATTAAAATGCAGAAATTTTTTTGCTGTATATCAAGGAGCACCATTTACTTGCCAATGCAGCAATAAATAGTGTTGTGGATGGAGTGAAAGTATTATATGCACAGCAATTAAATCAAATAAAAATATTTTTACTATAAAACCTCATGTATCCACATCATAAATTTGGCAGATATTTTACTGATAATGATCATGCATTCAAATATCAGGTGTTTGCCCTAAGCATTTTTTTTGGGCCAAATTCCTCAGTTTTTGAGCTGCATTTTGCTTTTCTGACATGCTAAATATTTTTGCAAAACAAGTTGTAATCATTAATTGAAATGTCTACAACAAAATGTCCTACTTATGTATATATAATGTCAAGAAAAATTCAAATTCTTAGAAAACCAATTTTGCAGTGATTCCCTCTTTAATGTTTAGAAGAAGATAAATTCGTGATGTATGATGCATTGCAATTGTTTCACCTGGGTATTGCCCAAGCAAATAGTGAAGTTTGAATTTTGCTAAGCCTATAACAATATTCGAATTAAATACAATGATATTATTTTTCAGATGAAATTGAACTCTCAAGGCATTGATACAACATCACTTGGAGAACTTTTTGAAGCAACTATGTTTAACAAATTAGGCACAAAGCACCAAAGAGAAAAATGTTACTCCAGCAGGCTGAACAAGATTAAAATTGCACCTGTAACTTTAGGAACTGAATTGAAATGGAAACTTGTCAAAGAAAAAAGATAGTTGGTTGATGTTGAACAAAACGCATACATTGTTCCATTTGCTAATAATTTAGAGAGATTCCTCTCTGATCCAGGTATTTTAAATGAAGTGAACAAAAACCACTGTAGAAATGACAATATCCCCAGTCAGAAATGACTTGTAGAATTGAGTCGATTCGACGTTGAGCTAGTCGAAAACTGGTTGACGTCGAAATTTACGTCGATAATTGACGTTGATCAGCTCGAAAATTTCGAGCTCATCGTTTCGACATCGACGTACGATGCCCTAGCTTACCTTAATTGTTGAAACACTTATTAAACCTTATTATAACAATATTCTGTAGTTTTTTTCATGTCTTTTATATTTATTTTTAATAAAATTTAAATATGTCTTGCATTGTCAAAGTATTTGTCAAGCAGATATTCGACAAATACCGCATGTGTGGCGCCGACGTACATATAGTATTCATACTAGTCAGCTGTTATGAGTTTTTGTTAACATCTTTGTGATTTCATGATAAATATAATTGTATATGATGATATGATTGCCATTTTATATTGTTCATTTTCTATTCAATAAAATAAATAAATTAAAGTTAGATACCTTAATATATATATATGTATGGCTATTTTTATACAGGTGAACGACCTCTATTTCAGGTCAAAATTGCTTTCGTTTCGTGGTCGAAATAACCTCGATCTAGACGTCGAAACGACGGTAAAACGATGTCAAAAAACCGTCGAAAGGATGAATTCGACGTCGATTCGACATCGAACATCAACCATTTAACACATCGACATCGAAAATGTGACGTAAGTTTCGTCGATTCGACGAAAATATCGACGTCGATATTGACGTTGTTAAACGACGTCGTTTCGACCAAATATTTCTGACTGGGATCATGGGTGATATTTGTGATGGGCAAATTTTTTAACAACATGCATTATTTAAAAACAATAAAAATGCTCTAACAATTATTGCTTACTTTGACGATGTTGAAGTTGTAAACCCTCTGGGTTCAAAAGTTAAAATTCACAAAATCTCGGTTTTTTATTGGTACCTGGCAAACATACGTCCAGAGTTTCGCTCAAACTTAAAATGCATCCAATTAATAGGCATTTTGAAGCATACGGAACTGAAACCTTTTGGTCTTGGAAAATTTTTAGAGGATTTTAAAACTGGTTTAACCCTAGAACTACCATGGGGTCCATATGGACCACACAACCATTTTAAAAACACTGTATTTAGTGAAGTGCCTTATCAATTTGTTTCAAATTTCATGACTTTGTCACAAATATGTTTCTAAACATATATATTTATTTTGGTGAAAATTTAATAAAAATTTAAAATTCTGTTAGGGTGTTTATCGAATCTTACCATGGGGTCCGCATGGACCCCAGTGTAAATTCAGTACATATTTTCAAGTCAAAAATGATTTTGTTGTTGTTTTACTATATAGAAATAAACCAATACATTGTAATGTGCTAGCTACAAATGTAAATGAATATAATTTATGCATAATTTATTACCAAAAAATTATTTCAAAGACATGATGCAACCGATTTGTTTGTATTGCATCATACGACTCTCCAAACAAAAAGCCCAACATGATACTGGATTATAACTATATAAAAGAAAGTGTGGATACTGCTGATCAGATGCTGTATTGCTATTTCATCAAAATTGAAACCAGGGCCATGTGATTCATCACATTCCGGGAGAATATGGTCCTCGTTTTTACCTTAGAAAAATGCATTTTTACCATTAGACAATTACACTTTTATTGCAAAAGTGAAATTTCTTTTTCATATTTTGCTGATATGGATTAAAATTTGTAAAAGTTTTTGGATTTTTGGGGTTGGGGGATCTATCCCCATGGCTTCTCCATAAATATGGCCTTGCATAAAACGAATAAATGCCCAATTGCTGCATTTTCAAACATGTTAAATGTTTACTGCCTGAGTGAATTTGTCCACTGGATGCATCTAAATCCTGACTGGAAGCAATGCAAGTCACACAAATGCCATTTGTTTTTGCTTCAGTTTTCAGATGAGCTTTCAGCTTTATTGTAAAGTTGCCAAACGGAGAAAAAGTAATTAAAACTAGTGAAAAACAAAGTTCAAGAATTTGCCTAAGAGAGCTACATTTGAAATTTCGTGGCATTTGCAGAAGTTGCAAAAAGTTTGTTTGTTTTAAACATTTAAACATTTTTTGCTCAATTTGCGACTAATAATTTTTAACATCATTATTTTGCATTCGATAATGAGTCAATTGAAACCTTAATAAATGTAAATGTGTCTTAATGTTGACGTAATTTTGCAAAATGTTTGATAATATTTGCTAAAATCATTAATTTTTCATGTTTTTAGTGATTGGGTCCATATGGACACCAGCAGTAAAAAACGCACTATAAAAATCCTGGTAGTTTGAGGGTTAAATGATTTAGCATCTGAAGGTGGTCATTTTTTAAATATCAGTGGCAAACAGCAAAGTTTTCATGGTGCCTTGATTGCTTTTCCTGCAGACAAATTGGCAAGCAGTGCTATTGGGAGCTTTAAGGAATCAGCTTCATTTTCTCATAAGCCATGTAGGCATTGTTTAGGGAACCAAAAAGAAATTAGGGCACATTTTATGGAAGACTGTTTTGAAATTCAAAATTTAAATGCTCACAAAATGTTTATTGAAAGAATAAACTTCCCTGGTCTTTCTGATAAAGCGAAAAGTTATTGGTCTAAACATTATGGAATCAACAGTAATAGCGCTAGATGATGTCCCTTATTTTGATATCACCAAAAACTTGGTAATTGACATAATGCACATAATTTTTAAAGGTGTTTTGCAGCTGGAAATGAAACTTTTATTAGAGCATTTTTTAGAAAGGAATTACTTTTCATTGGCAGATTTGAATTATGCATTAGAACAATTCTATTATGCAGATCAAGGAAAGCCAACAAATATGCCAACAAAAATTAAGAAAGGCAAAACAAAAAATACAATTAAGCTAAAACAAAAAGCTGCCCAGTCATGGTAATTGGCAATTATCTTACCATTTCTTGTGAACGAAAAAGTTCCGAGACAAGACAAGCAGTGGGAATGCTTCATTTTACTTTTAAAAATCATCATAATATGCACATCGTTTGATATCACTAATGCTGATGTATCACTTTTGAAACAGCTGATTAATGTCCACCATTCTATGTTTTTAAGTTTATATGGTGAAAATAAGGTTATCCCAAAAATGCACTTCATGATACATTAGCCTTCCCAAATTTTAAATTTTGAACCACTTAGGAATTTATGGTGTTTTCGGTTTGAGGCAAAACATGCTTTCTTAAAATTAGCTGCTGAAGTTGGCAAAAATTTTAAAAACATTTCTTACAAACTAGCTGAAAGGCATGAGTCCTTGACATGCCTAAATTTTTTGCGAGATGAAAATTCTTTACTTTTAGCTATTGTTAGCAATGAGCCATCGGATTTTGCATCTTTGAAAACAGTGAAAGCTTCCATTTAGACATTTTTAGAGTTCAGGCCCAAATTAAAAACATTGTGTGACAAGGATGGCAATATCATGATCACTAAATCTGTTACGAAAACTGGCATCACATACTTTAAAAATTCTTTTATTCTTTTTAACTACTCTGTGCCAATATTTCTTTAAATATGGGATATTGTCTTGGCAAAAAATTAATTATTTTTGTTATGTAAAAAAAAGACTGCACTAAGTTAATTACGAGCCACATCAAAATGCCTACACCATAAGTGCCGCATTATTGGGGACTGAAATAATTTCCCTGGCAAACATTTAATTTCCTCATCGATTAATTGTTGTTAAAAATGGAAATTGTGCTGCTTGTATCGATGAAAAACTATGCAATAGTAAAATTTGCCTGATTTTAAAAATAAAGTTCATTCAGTATACCTTTTTCCATCTGGTAAATTTCCTATAATATATGTGTCTTAATAGAATTTTGAACACTTTAAATGTCTTAAATAGTACAAACTTTTGAAAATCAGCACTTGTGGTGTATGAATTTAGAGAAGTATCTTAAATGAAGATGTAAATTTGAATTTAAGACACCAAAGACATCTGTAATTAAGAGTGTTTTTACAGTGTGCAAGCTCAATATGCAAAAATAGTCATAATCCATGTCATATATCCTTAGAATAATGCGCGAGTGAACATTATTTTTAAAAAAAATAGCAGTATGTGGATAAGTGTTAAGACCGTAAAAACACTCCCCCAAATTGGAGCATAGTTCACTAGAATCTGCAAGTAAGTTAAGGAAGGCCCCTTCACCCCCATGTATTTCAATGGGTCAAACGTACACTTCTCCTTGTTTTCAAGAAATAAAAGTTAAAATAAAACTAAAAAGGTATACAAATTCTTTACGATGTAAACTAGGTCTGGTTATATTTATTTTTTGATTTAAATTGTTAATTTTTATTAAAATAACAATTTTTAAGTTTAAGTTTGAATTTTGGCGCTTAAAAAGTTGGCATGCACGAGCGCCCCTGCTGGATGATGGAGCGCACCACCGAAAACATTTTCGACCTCTCCATCCAAAATGTAATATATTCAATTAATTGCTATTTATATCTAAACATAAACACAAACCAGACCTAGTTTTATAGTTATACAAGAGATTAAAAGTGTTTTCTATGATTAATATTTATCATGGAATGCAGGCCGTTCGACAAAAGTAAAAATTTGTTGAATTGCCGAAAAAACGTTTTCGGGCAGTGTGACCACTGAAACCTTACTCTCACATTTCCCTAACGTTTTTTGTTGTGTATTTCCATCCAGGAGTCCATG
>JAQGBW010005476.1:0-11939 GCA_034698625.1 Julus scanicus
TTAAAAAAATAGATTCTGCAGAATTCTGCAGAAATGACTCTTGCAGAATTCGCCACCATAATTCTAAAAAATACTTTCTGCAGAAATTAGGTGACTGAATTCTGCAGAATTCTGATAGTCGTTTTTTGTATGGGCTTACTATCGTGCATTAAGTATGGCTTTTCGATTACCAAGGATTGTGTCTATTACTGATTATTGCAGGAGTAAAAACATATTTAATATTGCAAATTTAAAATTTCATACTGAATTATCGGAATTGGAAGATGCTCTTCGTGTTCGTACATTACGAACATTTAAATGTGACCGCTGCGACCAGGAGATATACCTATCTCCAACTTAATTGCCCTGAAATAATGACCACTTTATCCGATAGGTGCTTTCCTTTTAGAGTCTACCCGTTGTGAAATCAACTGCCTATAGAACTACTTAAAACATTATTTATATGCTCGGCTTATAACTGTCTAAATGGGTGTAGGCATTGGCAATTAAAATTAAAGGAATTTATTATAACGATGTATTGAACTAAGGTGGCTACTGAGTGCCAGGTTTTTCCCTTTTTCTTGTTGTCGTCCTGGTTTTCCAATATACTTATTGATAATTGTGGATTGATTAAGAATGAATTTTGTGACTTTTTAAGCGTAAATGTTATTGGATTGGTGTTTTTATTGCTCTTTGAGTGTTTTATGATTGTGCTTACCATTGTGGTTGTGTATTGCTATCGTTAATAAATAATAATAATAATAATAATACCAATCTTAACTTGTCATTAAATTAATCACTACTCCTCAAAAATATCAGATTCAAATTAGAAGTGATAAGAAATGCATTTACGATAAAATATGTTTAGCTTCCCAGATAAACGAAGCTTGTGAACTGTTTGATGGTTGTTTAAAAAATCCAACCATTATGATCAAAGGAAGCAATAGCTCCTATTTTACTTCCATGGCCGGTTATGCACCAGGTGACGAATTCTCTTTGACTGACAGTTTGTTTAATATACTAGGAAATTTTGGAGGGAAAATATGTATGGTAATTATTGCAATTGTGTGTATTATTGTGGGTATATTCATATTCTCATGCATAATTAGCTGTTTTTGCAAATGATTACTTAAATTATTTGTTATCTCATGATAGTATGTCATAAATAGGCAAAGGGCCTTTAGTGCATTTTGGAGATGCTACAAAACAATGGAGGCAATTTTTTTTGACAGATGATCAGAAGGGAGTAAGGAAGTTGGCTGGATGACATCAACCATATACCTGAAAGCCAGGATAACAGCCTGAAGAATGCCACTCTTCCCAGGTCTGTTCAACAGAACAGTTCAACCATCACTCCTCAACAGAACGGTTTGAACCTTACTGCTCCAAAAATCAGTTTGAAAATCAAGTTCTTCGGTTTCCTTCTACCAAACAGTTCCAGTTCAGTTCCAATCATACACTAAGTGTTTTCACGAGTTCTACAGTGTGCTTTATTTGTGCTTCAATTGCTCTACTACGTGCAGCAATTTCTAACACTCGTTTGTCTACAAACCGATTGCTGCAATGTTCAGTGTTGCCGCCTCCACCAGGGATCCAGCTCACTGCAAGGCCAAGTTTACAATGACCACTGTAAACCCAGAAATCCCGAAACAGAAGCTGCGTGCCACTTATGAGGAAAACGTGGTAAATCAGCCTTTGCCTGCATGAGATTCGGCCACATGGAAAGCAAGGGACGCGGAACGGACTCAGTACTACAAGCAGAAATCGGAACAGTTAGTAGCCAATGTCGAGAAGAGGCTCTGCTCTTCTGCTCCAGTGGTTCCGGTATTAAAACCGCCAAACCCGCCTGGTACCGGAAGCAACAGAACAAAAAAGAATTTGAAATGAAAGCTGAAAGCTAAGTGGCTGTTGGACGAGGCCATTTAACAGACAAACAATAACTTGGCTGTAAAGTATCTGCAAGGAACATCATGTGCTGTTACCAAGGATCAAGAACCATCCCCAGAACCTTTTACGAAAGTGACATTTTATAGTAATTATGCTGACTACATGACTGCCTTGACCTTTTAAAATTATTCTTGCATATTTATGCCATTTGGCTTAAATATGATTTGGAAGGGGTGGATTGTAAAAGTGTGCATGCATATGGAAAAAATCAATAGGGTGTTTTCTACAAAAGTTATTAGGGACAGGAATTAACAGATAGACAGGAGAGAAAAGACATAAAAATGCTATTAACAAATATGATGAGTAATCAGGGGTGTAGTCCCAAAATTATTGATTAGGTGAATCATCCACAAAGGTTAGGTTATAAGGCTTTATCCATAAAACCACCGCAGCCAATTGGGCCATTCTATGAGAGAATTTGTGGGTGTCAAAATTATATCATTTGTTAATACCATCATCAAGTAACCAAAGGGTTACCTTTCAGAATGAATAAAAACCCAGGATTTTCAACAGAAAAGTCAGTGAGAGTCCGGAAGAGAAGAGACACAAGTTCTATTACATCGTAGACTACTTAAGGGAACGGTTATGTTACTGTCCTGTCAGGCAACTTTACTTTGGAGTTAGAACTTGACACACACCTAGGAACTTATACATTCAGGCATTTTGAAGTCTATAACCTTTGATATATAGGGAACTTTAAAATTATAAATTTAAACATTTAGGAATTTGGATAAATAGAAAGTTAGATATTTAGAGACAATGATATTAGTAAACTTAGATATTTAGAAACTATTTTGACTGGATATAATATTTCAGATACTACTGAAGAGTTTAGGAATATTCTCCAGATTTTGGGTATGATTCTCTATATCTACCTTTGAACATGAATGTATGTTGAGGTTGTTAATGTTGTAATGCAGAAATATGAATGTTTTCTTGAATACATACACACTGACTGGTTGTTACAGGTCTAAATTGACCTTGGCAGGGAATCTGAAAAATGGGTAATATTATCAAGGGTTTAAATTCCATATTAAGGCCCAAAAAATAACAAAAACCTTTAGAATTAAAAACTTAAAAAACCATTACAAAAAATTTAAGAAAAATATACCTCGAGGTAGTCAGTACTTATGATCAGTCTGAAACTAATTTACCAAAAAATCTAGTGGTAAGCATAGCAAATCCACAGGAAGCATACCTGGAGGATGCTGCAGAATACAGGCAGCCAATGAGAGGAAAAATAAGGGATGTGCAGGCTAGTAGTGCATATGCACACTTTTTTCTTTTGATGAAAAATCAGTAACATGTCATTTTAATATGTTGAAAATGACATGCGAAAAACAAGAAACCTATCTAAAACAACTAGTTGAGAAAAAATCTTGCATGTTGCCTATGGGTGTATCAAACCAAAGGATTTTTCTGACTAAAAATAAAAATTTAGAATACTCACTGCTTACATCTACCCCAGCAGTTGTATCCCTTACTTTGGAAAATCTCAAAATCACATGAACAACCACAAAAGCTATTCAAAATTCGAAAGAATAATATCACTAAAGGTTGCTATTTTGTGCTATGCTTGCAACTTTAGAAATTTAGGTGTATAGTATTTGTTTGCCTAGAGAATTTTATATCAGAATTGATACTATGCCAATCTCAACTAGTCATTAAATTAACCACTACTCCTCAAAAATATCAGATTCAAATTAGAAGTGATAAGAAACGCATTTATGATAGAATATGTTTAGCTTCCCAGATAAACGAAGCTTGTGAACTGTTTGATGGTTGTTTGTAAGATCCAACCATTATAATCAAAGGAAGCAATAGCTGCTATTTTACTTACATGGCCAGTTATGCACTAGGTGTCGAATTCTCTTTGATGGCAGTTGTGACAGAAATTTTGGAGGGAAAATATGTATAGTAATTATTGCAATTGTGTGTATTATTGTGGGTATATTCATATTCTTATGCATTATTAGCTGTTTTTGCAAATGATTAGTTAAATGATTTGTTATCTGGTGATAGTATGGCATAAATAGGCAAAGGACCTATAGTGTATTTTGGAGATGCTACAGAACAATGAGGCAATTTTTAGTGACAGATGTTCAGAAGGGTGTTTGCTAAACAACTGATGGTCATAAGGGCAATGGCTGGATGACAGATGGTCTGCCTGGTGTCGGCTAATTGCCTGAAAGCCAGGATGACAGCCAGAAGGATGCCTTTCTACTTCAGGGGTTCATGCTTCACTGCTCCACAGAACCTTTTAAATATTACTGCTCTAGAGATCAACTCTGACATCAAGCCTTTAATAGTTCTTCAGTAGAGCTTCAGCAGCTCTGACATCCTTGGTAGTTCTTCAAAACAGTTCTCCAGTTCAGTTCCAGTCCTGTTATCAGTTTTCAAGAGGAGTAAAGTGTGCTTCATTTACAATCAGTTAGTTTCTTTTCACATTTTCCAACCATGTCCAGTGGTACAAGCTCAACCCGGGAACAGGACTAACGGAAGGTCAAGTTCACTATGACCACGGTGAACCCAGAGATTCAAAAATGGAAACTTACATCAGCTCATGAGAAGAAGGTAGTCAATCAGCCTTTGCCCTCATGCGATTCAGCAGTATGGGAGGCCAGAGATGAGGAAATGACACTCCACTATCAGCACAAGGCAGAACGTTTGGTAACAAACGTTGAGAAGAAGCTCCGCTTTGCAACTCCAAGAGTTCCGGGTTTTAAGCCACCAAACCCGTCGGGTACAGGATGCAAGAAGACAAAGAGGAGGATTTGGCAACGCCAGCGTCGGGCTAAACTGCTATTGGATGAAGCCATCCAACAGACGAATCAGCTGGGTTGAGAAATATTTGAACACACTTAAACTGGAAGCTACTGCTGAAGAAGAGAAACCTCCCTCAAAAGAGACTTTTAGTGATGGTTATGCCGATTACATGACCGCCTTGACCGTCTAAATTATCTTATTGCATATTTATGCCATTTGGCTTAAATATGATTTTGAAGGGAAGGATTGTTAAAGTGTGCATGAAATAACAAATATTATTGGAAAAAATGTAATCAAAAAATCAATAGGGCGTTTTTTATATAAACAGATAGAAGGGAAAACGCATCACACAGGGGACATGATATACTAAGAAAAGAGGGTAAAGCTAATAAAAATGTGTGCAGTCACCGTTTATTACTTAATTAATTTATTAGTCAAAATAATTGTCACCAGGGTGTGGTGGTATATGGATTTATCCATAAAACACCACTGCCAATGGGACTATTCCGGGGAGAAAAATAGTGGGTGGCAAAATGTTTTCATTGGTTGACAAGTCTTCAGTAACCAAAGGGTTAACTGGGGAAATAGATAAAAACCAGGGATATTTCATGGAAGGTACTCAGTCTGGGAGACCGAATCGCGACACATCTTATTCTCCAAGATCAGACAACCTAAAAAGTCAGCAAATTGCTGGAACTTTGGGACCTCTGATTTAGAGTAGGGATTCTTTACACCTACAGTTAGGGAAAAAATACTTGGTAAATATCCAAAAAATTAGACAGTCAGGGAAACATTAGGGAACTTTGGAGGACACTTAGGTATATAAACCTATAAAATAAAACAAACCAACCTTCACCAGAAGAGAGGTTCATGTTTGGTTAGTGACCAAATGTATGTATACTTTGAATAGGGTTATACTTGTTGTTGCCTATATTACACATGTGCATGGGTTTACATAAACTGTATTGAAATAGAACTAACAATAAATAAATGAATGTTTGTCTTTTACTACTAACTGGTCTTTACAGTTATTTACAGGTCTTAAATGACCTAGACAGTAAACCTGATAGAAATGGGTAATGTTATATAGGGAATGAGTTTTATATTTAGGCCCCAAGAAATAACACATGTACAGTAGAAACTGTTTAAATGCATACCCTTAGGACTGGTGAAAAATATGCATTGAGACAGATTTAACATTTAGTCAGGTTTATCAGCAGATACACGCACATACAGCTGTCAAATAGGGAATTTCCCCTTTTTACATTCCTAGATGAGTCACTAGCTATCTGACAACTCAAACCTATATTTTAAACAATTTAATTCTTAAATTCTTAAATTGTTTAATTTAATAATCAGTAATCTAAACCTGAGAGATCATTAAAATTCATATCATATTTATCATACAAATTCAAAAACTAAAAATTGATCTCAAAGCATAATATACGTTGCTAAGTGTAAATTAAAGAAAAATAATGAATTCAATGCAAAGTTGATAAAATTAGTAATAATTATTAAAAATTTTATGAAAGTGCCTGAAATTTATGAGATAAATTATAGCTATGCATAAAAAAATCATCTAAAATTAAGTGATTTAAATCAAAGCTATTCAAATGACATTTTTGCAATATAAGGCAATTTGTAAAAAATGTTGGTAAAGCTATAAAAGTTTGCAACACCAATTAATTTGCTATCACGTGTGAAACTTGTAGTGCACAATGTAAAATGTATGCAAAAATTGGTTTACCACAAGACAAAACAAATCTAATTCTTGAATAGGGTTGTGTGGTACGTGAAAGAAAGGGTGAGATTCGGAATAAAATTGGTGTCAAAAATGATGAGAGTTGCAAAAAAATGTTTGAAACTTGCAACAAAGTTTGTGCAGTCAATGTTATAGCCACAGCATTAGTAATAGCAGTGCGCGTGATATATTCTGCAATAAGGTTGTGTTCAGCACTGAAATGCATCATGCCTGGGAGTGTAATAATGGGTGCAATTTCTATATATATGGGCATGATTCGAACCCAGATGGATGCAGTTCGATAATCTTCAATTATTCTTTGGGCTGTATGGGCTGGTAGCCGAGATAGTAGAGTAAGGGAAACTAATTTAAATACGGGCTTGTAACGAAACACAATGAATACACAACGTGTGGTAACAACACAGCAGGTATATGCCATCTTAATTAAAAATGCTCTCTCCTCCATTTGTTTAACTTTCAGATGCGATGAATGAACATTAGGTTGATTAATTATTTTTGTTTTTCAGCATAGGATATTTCCTCTCATGGTAAGTGAGATGACCATTTCTCCATAAGGTATCTCGGGCAACCTGTTAGAAAAAATAAACAATTAAAATAAGGGATTTGAAGCTATTGTAAAAGGATTACTCTTAAAATCATGTAGTAAAAACATATTCTTAAGGTGGTTATGCACTAGAGAAAACATCTAAAAGCATGAAACACAAATTTCAAACCTGTTTATTGCAAACTGTTTTTAACTAAAATTTCTGACAAACAGGCTTGTAAAGGTGGGTATGCACCAGCCACCTGAGGAAACATCGGAAACATCATAAAGAAACACGAAACACTGGGCACAAACTTCCAGCATGTTTTTCTCAATATGTTTTACCTAAATTTCCAAAAAAAATTGCAAAAACACAAGTGTACGCACCGAAATATTTATTTTGTGAAACAAGATGAAACATGATATTGACTGGTCATAGCACTCCTAGCTTCCTACCAAATACTCTATAAGATGATGCAGCCTATTTCACCCAGTGTTTTCTATAGTTAATTTATAATCGTCTGCAAACCACGTGGTTGCCATTTACCCATTTTGTTACAAACACCACGTGGTGCAATGCACTACGTCATCCTGTACATCCCTTGTTAAAAGTGCCTTGACCAGGAAACCATTTTTTCTTTTGAAATAAACCGCCTCTCGAGCGATTGCCAGGAAACAAGGTTGTTTTCAACGAACATTTCACCAAACTTTGGGACACACGCAAGACACCCTCTATAGGATTAATCCAATCATTGTCTGGGCTCTCTTTGGCCTTAATAGCCTTTGAGCACCTAAACCGCAGGCAACCAAGGTACCCAAACATTTTTGTTTTAAGTCCATGTTTCTGTGTGATATTTCTAGATGTTTTCTCAGGTGCATACCCACCTTAAAGGTGGGTTTACACTGTCCTAATAGCATAAGCAAAAGCAGAGTTTTCAAAACATTTTGAAAAATTCTGAATGCTCCAAAAAACATGTTTCTGCTTTTAGCTTTTAAAAGCATGCTTTTGAAAGCAAAAACCATGATCGCTCATGTGGCAGTGAGATAAAATGAAAAAATGCTTTCAGCTTGCTGTGCATGTGCAGACGAGTGCAAGTAGCAGGGTGACAGTCATAAGGTGGGTCCAGACTACACTCAAAACAAAAGCAAAAGCAAAGATTTTAAAAACATTTTGCAAAACCATGTTTTTTTAAACTATTTTGAGTTTTTGTGTTTTTTTGCTCTTAAAAGCATGGCGTCCAGATCATGTAAAAATTTTGAAAGCAAAATATACACATGCAGTTTTCAATGCATTTATTGTATACATCTATAAATTATCATATTAATTTTATAGCTAGGGGAGACCAGGGCAGGTTAAATCATATTATTTTTGGTATGTCATAGCAATACAAATATGGTTTCAAACAATGTGGTTTTTCACAAAACCACAGCTTAACATTGCTATACAAAATAAGAAACAGGATTGTCGTTTATTAGCACATGTTAAGCTTATGGGACTTGTATAAACCGAATAACACCGGGGCAGGTTGAAACAGTGTAAACCTGCCATATCGAGTATGTTTCAACCTGCCCCAAGCTATCTCTTTGTGCATTTCCTGTCACAGCTAATCTAAAACCCAACTGAGCGCAACAGTCTTTATACATTTCAAACATCAATTCTTATCCTATTCAATGGTGTGATCCACGTTTACATAGAAAATCATCTCTAGGAGGAAAAAGGAAAACAAATTGAACTAAAATAATTACTTACATGTCCTCAAATTCTTTAAAATTGATTAAAATAATCACAGTAAACTTAATCCACAATTCAGCAACATGGAAAGCTGCGCTATTACAGTGCTTAGCACATGTCAACCGTGCAGCTGTGTTATGGGGTGCATCAGGGGCTCTACAAGCATTGTTTCAACCTGCCCCTGATCCAACCTGCCCCGGTCTTCCCTACTTAAAATGTATAGTGTGAGTAGCATGTATATTGTGTTTAAAAGGAATGTGGCGTGCATACACGCCGCATTCCTGTTTGCCATAGCTATAGACCTATTCAATAGCTACACGCACGTGGCTATAGAATAGGCCTATAGCTATGGCAAAAACACAATAAAGTCGTCCCTTTCGATAAAAACACATTCTCAATATAAATATGGCCAATTTATAGATGATATCTATACTAACTCTGAAAACTGTAAGTGTATGACTGTCACCCTGCAGACCCTGTTACTTGCTGTGAGACCAGAAGCAGAGATGCGCAGTGGAAAACGAATCTTTTGGAATGACTCCACTTGCCAAAACGAGAAAATGTAATCTAAACAACTATGATTTGCTTCCCTTAATTTATTTCAAGTTTGCATGATACTCAATGAGCAAAACAAAGGCATTAAGTGAGGGATCAACGGCAGCAAGGTACCCTGCTTGGAAAAGACAAGCTTTTAACACAATAGGTTACACCTTTAGCTACAAGGCAACACACTTCACATGAATAAAAAGTCGCGGAATTACAACTCGATGGAACTTACATACAGGTCATAGGCTCGAAGTCGCAGTAACAAAACATAGTGAAATTTATAGGCGCGTCGTTGAATTTAATATTCCAATATCCCTGCTGATTGGAACGCACGGCTTGTGAGCACACACGGCACTGAGTATGGCAGCTTGAGAAATTAACACAGGTAAAGGCCACAGGTAGAAACCGGAAGGATAAGGTGCAAGTCCGCAACTGGTTGCATTCGATCCGGAATGAAAGAAATCACTGTAGCCGTCGATGAGTTGTCTCGATTCCTTGGACCATATTCCAGGGTCCTTGATTGGTCAGGGTTTAGGTTACACTTTGCTAGTGCTGTTTTAAGGTTGGTAGATTCCAGGAAGATTGAGTGAACAGAAGTATCCGTGAGTGGGCAGCGAAGAATACTTTGTGTCCGGTCCAACAACGTTTGGAGAAGGTTCGAGTTAGAAGCCACTAATGCATTCCCAATAGGGTCTGTACCAGGCTCCCTCGAAATACTGACGTTGTGTCCAACTTGAACAGGTCAACACTCCTAAGCCACCAGGTTCACAAGAGTGAATAATGAAGTGAAAAGGAACTGTAGCATGATTCCTGGAGATACAGCCGAATCCAAAAACTGATTAATTAAACTGACTTTCTAAAAGCCATGAAAGTGTTCAACAAAACAAGTAAACTATCCCCGAGGAGGTTCACCAGACCAACCATCTCTAACCGAGTACAAATCGAGAGTGATTTTCGTGTGTGAAAACGAGTTACAAGCTTGACAAAATACAAATGTAAAGAATGTCGTTTTTTCTAGTGGAGTCAGTTATTTCCTTTCGAAATATTGAACTTTGCAATCTAAATGAATGAACAGGAATTTGGCATGTTTCCCTAATTAGTAACAAAGAATGTCGTCCGAAGTTATAGTTAATTAATAAACATGCAAGTCTAGGTTCCAAGGTCTGGATGCACGTAAGGTGCAAGCTCAATATGGGGTCGAAGGTGATTAGGCGGGAGGTCAATGAGTTAATTACAAGGTCTCACACTTGCACTCATCTGCGCATGTTCAACAAAGTTAAAACATGTTTTCCCTTTGATCTCACCACCACTTGAGCGATCAAGGTTTTTGCTTTGAAGAACAAAACATGTATTGCGGAGCATCCAGACTGTCAATTTTTAAAAACATGTTTTTTAAATGTTTTGAAAACACTGCTTTTGCTCCGTGTTTTTGGATAGTGTGGACCCACCTTTACATGTGCAGTTTTTAAAGTATTGAAATCATCTATAAATTACAAATATTTATCACATTTATTTATTTAAATGTATTTTTGTTTGAAACGGAAGTTTAATTTTGTGTTTTTGCCGTAGCAATACAGAGGCGTAGCAAGGGTATTTGGCGCCCCTCCCCCCACAGACACAGAGTCACTGAGTGAACCTTAAATAAACGGTCTATCCCTCAAAATATACATGCGGTTTTTGATAGACAAAAATGTTTCTATTTTTCTTCTTTAAAATAGTAGATGTTTTATTTTTTCATCGTATGCAAATAGACAATTTTTAAAATTAGGGCACTGGGGCCCAGGGGCGCCGAGAGCCATTGCCGGGGGAAAGGAGGAGGGAGGGGGGAATATATGTTCCTCGTTTTTACGTTAGAAAAATATCATTTTTACCAAATAAAATTTACGTTTTTAATAAAGAAAATTTGCATTTTTACCATAGAAAAATTACATTTTTATCATAGAAAATTTGTGTTTTTACTATAGAAAAATTGCGTTTTTAACATAGAAAAATTACGTTTTTACCAAAGGAAATTTGCATTTTCACCATAGAAAATTTGCGTTTTCATCATATAGAAAAACTGTATTCACCACACTGTATTTTTACCAAAGAAAATTTGCATTTTTACAATAGAAAAATTGCGTTTTTTAGTTTTCATGACAATTTCGAAAGTTTATTTTCAACCTTTAAATTTTTTTTCACACATATTCTGGAGGCCCGTGCGGCGTGCCCCTAAAAATCCCGGGCCTGGGGTATTTCCCCCCTTCCTTCCCTCTCTCGTCAGGCGTGCTAGCGCCCCCCATGTTGGCGCCCGGGTCAGCTTGCTCCCTGCCCCCCAAGCTACGCCTCTGTAGCTATAGTCCTATTCTATAGCCACGTGCGTGTAGCTACAGAATAGGCCTATAGCTAGGCAAACAGGAATGCAGCATGTACACACGCCACATTCCTTTTAAACACAAATAAATTAACACAAATTAATAGATACTGTCAATACTTGTATCGAAAAACTGCACGTAAATATTTACACTTTTCTCCATGTTTTTGCTTTTAAAACTCGTATATATAATCTGGACGCCATGTTTTTAAAAGCAAAAAACACAAAAACTCAAAAACAAGTTTTGAAAAACATGCTTTTGCAAAATGTTTTCAAAAACTCTGCTTTTGCAAAATGTTTTCAAAAACTCTGCTTTTGCAAAATGTTTTCA